>QLNU02004576.1:0-14348 GCA_006491805.2 Dysdera silvatica | reverse complement strand
AAATAACTCTTTACAAAAACTTATTACTTTCCATTGGGAGGGCATCGATTTTCTGCGGGCTGCACATCATTTTTAATAGAAAGCATTCAGACGGCCTGTCAGTGTTATCACTTTCATTCGCTAGACATGAGCATAAGCTAAGGTTTTCGTTATCAATGAGCTAAAGTATCGAAACCTCTGAACAAGATTTCTATCATATTGAAAGGCGTCTTTTAAAATGGCAATGGAGCAAGTTGAGATCGAATTTAAACCTCTTTTAGTTGCTTTTGCCACTCTCGGCCTATACGATCCAAGCTGCGTAAGCAAACGGAAATATGTGAATATCATATTATCTATAGTGGGATGTGTCGCATTCCACTTTATATTTAGCTATGCATTGACAGCCATGGTCCACAGTTTTTTGAGCCACAACTCTCGCGAATGGGCCATAGAATTAGCACTGGCCATATCATTTTTCCTGTTCCTTAGTATCTGGCAGTCGTTGTACAGGAAAAGATGGCAGTTAAAAGCATTGTTCAAGAAATTCAGCTCTAATCTTCAAAAGTATGAGAAATTATCAAACGTTGCAACCATGAGAAAGTTAATCTATGTTTGCACGCTCGTTTGGCTGACCTTTTCAATACTAGGTGGTGTATTAAGTACGTGGTTAACTCATAAAACTGAAAACAAGTTTTGGGTCTTCGATAGTGATGATTTCGAATCGGCTGTTATGTATGCAATCGGCATTTGCATGTTAGAATTTCTGCTAATATTCTTCACACTTTTCATTCCCAGTCTTGTCACGATGCTGTATGTATTTCTCTGCATCTTACTGAAACGGATGCTTGGCCACAGTTTGGGTATCATTGTCGACCACAACAGTCAAACAGAAAATGTTCGTTTTAGAAGAGAAATATTCAAGTTCTCTGCAATGTACAAAGATGTTACGGAGGCTGTCGTACTGATGAACGAAGTCATGTCTTTGCCCATATTTCTTTTGCTAATTGTAAACTGTATGTTTATGTTCGTGGCTGTGGCCTTCGCCCTAGGACATTTCGAAGGTGACATTTACAAGTTCTACAGAGGCTGCGCCATCATTGCTCATGTCTTTTCTTATTTATCGATTTCCCTGTCAGCTTCATATCTTAATCAAATGGATAAGGATCTCAGAACCCAAGTGTATCTTCAAATTCTACAATTATCTGGCCCAGAAGAGAATTCAAAACTTGTTTACAAGATGTTATCTAACATTTTATTAGAAACGAAGCATTGGTACTTACTGCATGGTGCATATTCAACCTCGACAGTACCTTCATTGCTTCTACTTTTGGTGGTTTACTGACATATAGTTTCCTTATTCTGCAGTAACAAGCAGTGGCGCAGTAAAGTGAAGTCCCCGGGAGCTCAAGCCCACATTAGACTTCAAAATACATTATTTCCTCAAAGGCCCTGTAGCATCTAATGCTGCACTTTAAATTTGACAAACTAAATTTGTATACTTTCCCTCGAAGATTAGTTCGGAATACCTCTCTTCTTTTCGAATTAATAGAAACATCTGCCTATGTGACTCCTTCTCTCAAAATCTTTCACCATTTCCTAAATTTCCAAGTTTTCCTGAAATAGTTCAGAGATCAAGAAAGGACCACACAACGGATGTCATGCGGATCCTTTTCTCAATAACATAAATCGCTACTCAAGCGCTTCTTCTCTAGACACTACAGAAACCATAAAATTCCAAAGTTTGACAGTAGGAATGGTCTGGACTTGAATCCTGTCGACGCCTCAAGCTCTTTTATTGCCTCTTGCCGAATGATGTCCAGAAGACCCAACTGCACCTGAAATTCATCTTAATATGCTTGCACAGATTTCTTCAACCAATAACAGTTCTACTTTCCGTGTAACTCTTCCCACCAAAATTTGGACAAAACTCTAAAACGTGCAAAATTTTAGTGTGTTCGAGACTTCGCCCTGAAGTCATTAAATCGCACCCTGTTTTACGCTTCGTAAACAGTTATGTATTTTCTTAACTCGCCTATCAACTAAGAACTCATGTACAGAGCGGCGTATTATCCCTGTCTGGTATAGGAGCGGATTGGAATCCCTCCTCTGAATTGTATTCCTGTCTTCGACAAGTACTTCCGTATGAGTAGTATTTAAATATGTATATAGCTGTATTTGTGTGCGTGTACTAATAAACAAGAAAAAGCACCAAAAACGCCTCGTCACTGGATACCTTCGCGCGCTACCAAATTTCGTTGATACGCTACAGCCTCCATCGTACAACTTTACTTAAAGCCACTTGAGCTCCCCATGGCACTGAGTCCCCCATAGCCACTTGAGTCCCCCACAGCCACTTGAGTCCCCCATAGCCGCTTGAGTATCCACCCCACGAGTTTTTAATTTCTGCGTTACTGAGAACGAGTATCTTGATTTTGTGTGCTTCGAATTAGTGTCAGCAGACATGGGATCACAATTCAGCAGCACCACTACACGCAGCAACTTGAAATAAAGTGGTTGTTTTAACCATAAGAATAGATTTTAGAATGGACGGCTTTCATCTAATGTTGATCTGGATTTGAATCCCAAACGCTGTTACAGTCGTCAACGTGAATTACTTTTAACGCAAACTGCTACTGAAATCCTCATCAAATTGTGCAAGCATTCCTGTTCTTTAGCTTTTCTAACACGGATATGGTTAACATGAAATACTGTTTAGCACAAAATAATAATCAATGGACTTTTGAAAATTTCCACCCCTTAATACGAATTAAACGCGCTTTTCTAATTTTCTCGATGCAATTTTTTTTTAATTCCAAAAGCTGACAAAATAATGTTGTCTTTTAAAGAAGATAACTTCGTTTTATTATCTCTACAGGATTTGAGTGACTAGGTCACTTTAACCAAGGTAGAATGATTTCTTGGTTTTATTTTCATCACCCCTAAATTCACACTATTAGACAGTCAAGAGACGGTTCGTTCTGACGTGTATGTTATGCTGGATTCATTCAAGGTTTAAGTGTAAAAATGAATTGCAAAACACAGAAGTCGTCACATTTAGAAAAAAAAGAAAAAGAAATTCTGAACAATATAAATTATGCAAAGTTGAATAAAACAGAATTTATTGTAAGACTCGAGCTTGGAAAGAGTACTTTATCGACAATCTCAAAAAATCGTTTAAAGTGGAGACTGCCTCTGTAATCAATTAGTTTGAGTATATAATAATTTGTACATATAGTAAAGCAAGTATTTTGACGAATGATGTCCTTTACATAATATAAACTTTAAAGGTCTTTATATATCAGGGTTGTCCAATATACGGCCCGGGAGACACAATCCGGCCCGCTGACAACTGCTTGGAATAAAATAAAAATTCCCAAAACAAAAATTTTATTTTATTTTTTCAGAAATAAGGAAAAACCGCTAGGACAGCATGCATGGGAGACACCTTTCCATATGGTAGTTGAACAAAGAAATAGTCAAAAGAAACTGTAAAGAATACTTTTAGTAAGTTTGTTTTTTTTTACGACTCGCTGAAACCGCTGGCCCGCGAGATTCGTGAAAATATTTTAAGTGGCCCGCTGCCTACAAAGGTTGAACAACCCTGTTATATATTATTTTTAATTTTGTTAGTTTATTGTGTTTTTTCAAGACAATATCTTATAAGCGAAATTTAAATTCAAATACTTGATTTTATTGGAGAATCATTAATAAATTATATGATCTGTTTTATAATAAAATAACTATTTTTACTTTAAACTATTATTATAGACATTAATTAATATAATATTTTTGCATATGAGTACTAAAAGTACGGTAAGCAAATGTTTATATTTATTGTGCTTACAAGACAACAATTTGAACGGATGTTACCAGCACTAGTGGTAGTATAAAATGCAAAAGACATAATATTGTCATCAAGCTGGGCTTTATATACCTGTTATATAAACTCACATATAACTTTCCACACTGGCTATGAATTAAAATGCTGAAAAGTTTTGTTTTGTTTTATTGTATTGATATTCTCAATATTACCATACCTTTTAAACCAACGGTCGCCAACCTTTCGGATCTCACAGACCACTAAATCCATAATTTTAAATCCTACAGACCACATTTCGTGAATTTAGTGCAATATAAAGGCAAAAATTGTCATTCAGAATGTAAGAATTTCTTAAAATATTATTTTTGTTTTATTACTGATAAAACATTAAAAATGCAAATAATGTCCAGATTTTCCTGCCGGCCACCAGTGGTCTTTGGACCACCGGTTGGCGACCGCTGTTTTAGTCCTAAAAACAATATTAGAAATGTATGTTATGTACACTGAATTATCACAGTTTTATAAAATGGAACATTGCGCACACTTTGGTTTCGATTTAAGTTCCGTAGAAGAATATACATAAATGATAATGTTGGCGACGAAGGAAAGGTGCCAAAGCACAAATTTGCTCTACTGTATACGCAATATTCGCAGATAAGATCAAAGAAGTATATGAAAGATATTTCACATGGAAATATGTAAAAAACAAGATGCACACAAAGAGACGCCTTGATAGGGAAATAATTAATAATGTAAGATTAAGAAATAGACTGTGTAGTAGGTTTATTGGAATAAAATAATGAAATAAATACCTTAAAAAAATTAAAAATGTAAGAAATGTAATAACTAAAACGATACGAAAAAGTAAAAGGGGTTCTTTACAAAGAATTTAATCATGATTGATATAAAGAAAAAATAAACAAATTTAAATAAAACATTGGTAAAGAAAAAGGAAAAGAAAGGGGGAATGAAACAATTAAAAATTCAAGATGAACTAATTACAGATAAAAATAAATTATCTCCTATAATCAATAAATATTTTGTAAAACTTGCTCAAATAAAATTGTTGTAAATAAGGGTATTAATGCAAAATTTAGAGAATATATGGAACATGATGCCAAACTGTGTATGTAGAAAATATAGAATACGTTGAATTGTTGGTGAGTTAAGAAAAGTAAATATAAATAAAGGACCAGGTAGTGAAATAAAATGCATTGAAAAACAGTAAGAGAATGTGCTGTCCTATTAGCTAAACCAGGGTTGTCAAATCTTTTGGGGCAGCGGGCCACTTAAAAATTTTTCACGGTTCTTACGGGCCAGTGATTTCCTGTAAAGCAAAAAAACGGAAAAAAAAAAAATCAGCAGCAGCAGCTACACCATGCTGCCTGCGGTTTTTCTGAAAAAAAAAAAATCTAAAATTTTTGTTATGGATTTTTTTTTTTTTAATTCTAAACAGTTGTTGCGAGCCGGATTGTGGCCCGCCGGCCGCATGTTGGAAACCCCTGAGTTAAATCATTATTAATAATCTCCAATGAACCTTTAACCATTGAAATAATCCCAGGTGAGATGAAAGTGGCAAAAATAGTACCAATTATCAAAAAAGGAAATAAGGAAAGAATTGAAAATTATAAACCCATACTATTAAATCAGTATTTTCGAAAACAGTTAAAAAGTTATTATACAAAAGGATAATGCAATTTCGTAATAAATTTAATATTTTGCATAAACATCAATACGATTTCAGAGAAGGCAGATCCAAAGAGGAGCCACTATTGAGAACTGTGGGAATACTGAAAGAGACATTTAAGAACAAAGAAATTGGAATTTTTTCGATCTCAGTACGGCCTTGACATATTAGAGAGATACTGCCTTAAAAATTAAAATATTAGGGACTAAGATGCAAAATAAATAATATAATAAGAAACTATATTACAAACAAAAAACAAGTGATACATATTGATGATGAAAATCTGATGACCTGGTAGATAGATATGGTATCCCACAGGGATCAAATATTAGCCCGTTATTATATTCTATTTACGTAAATTATACATCTGAATGCCTTAAAGGTAATGGAAATATATGTTCAAATGACACTAGCGTGGATATCACAGACAGATACAAAGAAAGTAATTAAAAAGTGCAAGGAGAAGCTATATATAAAATAAAAGAAATAGTTCAATACGAATAGCAATAGTCATGTTAACATAATTATTTTTATTATTATTGCACTTTTTGCAAACAAATATGTTCTGAGAATTTTCCCATCAAATTTTGAAAATTAATTTACGTAGTTACATTATTTGTTTATGTTATATATTTTAATATTTTTGACATCACCTTGAAGTAGTGCAAATATTGGAATCATGCCAGTTTCCTATATAAAAAATATGATAATAATATATACAGTAAAACCCTCTCTACAACAATATCACACGGACCGAGAAAAATTACCGTTGTAGAGGGATTTATCGTTATATCGGATATCGTTGTAGGAATGTTTTACTGTATGACGATCCCCTTGGCGACGTTTTTCAACATCACCAAAACGAACGTCGAAACAGAGCCCCGTCCTGGAGTCGTAATAAAAATCCCTCACGAAAAACTCACAAAAAAAAAACTAGCCCCAATGGCTTTGTGTGCTGATCATTATTTGGCAATCATGTGTTGGTAATGTGTGCATGAGAAGGGTAATAATATCTTACATCCTCATATACGGAGAGAGTGAATGTTGTTCCTGTCCTCGTTAATCCAGCGATCAAGGCACCCCGGGCTCCACGGGGGGACCCAGGTTCGACTCCAGGACAGGAATGATTTTTCTCTCCTGTAAGGAAAAAAACTCTAATATGAGCTTAAACGTGGGTGTCAAATTTATTAATAGTAATAAAAATCCCCTACGAAAAACTCGCCCTGGTGGCTTTGTGTGTGACCATTATTTGGCAATTGTGTTATCCCTGTGAAGGGTAATAATATCTTACATCATTTCTATGAAGCTTTTGTTAGGACAGCACAGTAGGGTCGTTAGACTGAGGTGGTCGTTAAGGAGAATGTGTTATGGAGGGAGTTCATTGTAAAACTTAACAATTTTTTGACTACTTTGTATTTTAGAAAACTTAAACGCTTCAGATCTTGGGAAAAAGCACAAAAACCAGAATTATATCGTAAAATAAGTTACGTTATAAAAGCGATTGCCCTTACTAAATATATTAACTCTTTTGTTAAATCAATAACACGTCAATGTCTAACTTACAATAGCTGGGCTGCAGGCTACGACATTGCCGTCAGCTAATGGCTAAGTACACAACGAAGGCACAGCCGCTGACACCAATCTACAAGCAACTCGCTTTATAAACACATTAAACGATTAACTCATTATTTTCAAATGGGAGGACATCCTTTCTTTTCAGGTTTTCGTTCGATAGAGAGCATTCAAGTTGTCCATTAGTTTTATTATATTGGTTCGTTGAAAATGGATAAAGATTATAATTTACGTTGTCAAGCAGCTAAAAAGTAAAACACTGTCGATAGCATAATTTCTTTCACAACAGACGTTTTTGGAAACTGCAATGGAGAAAATTGAAGCCGAGTTTAAACCACTATTGGTCGCTTTTGCAACTCTTGGCATACATGATCCAAGTTGCATAAGCAGACGAAAATATCTAAATATTATACTTTCGAGAGCAGGATGTTTTATAATCCACTTTACATTTGGATACGCATTACTGGCCATGCTCTACGTATTCTTGAAGCAAAATTCCCGAGAATGGACCACAGAAATAGCTATGGCAATATCGTTTTTCCTGTTCCTCAGTATGTGGAACACGCTGTTCTGGAAAAGAGTTCACTTAAAAGCGTTGTTCCAAAAGTGCAACTTTATTCTTCAAAAATACGAGAGATTAGCAAATGTTATCATCATGAGAAAGATGATCTGTGTTTATATGCTTTTTGGGTTCATCTTTTCAATAACGAATGCTGTGCTAAATGTGTGGTTAACTCATGAAGCTGAAGACATACAAAATGAAGCACGGTTTTGGACCTTTGATGTTGATGGTTTCGAATCTGCCGTTATATACAGAATTTGTATTTATATAGTACAATTTCTACTTACATTTTTCACACTTCTCATTCCCAGTCTTGTCACGATATTATACACATTTCTCTGCATCTTGCTGAAACGGATGCTTGGACAAAGCTTGAAGACCATTGCCATCCATAACATTCGAACGGAAAATGTCCCTCCCGGAAGAAAAATCATGGAATTTTCAGCGATGTACAAGGATGTTGCGGAAGCTGTCGAACTGATGAACGATGCCATGTCTCTGTCCATTTTTCTTTTGCTAATTTTAGACTTTATGTTTATGTTTGTGGGTGTGGCCATCGTTCTGGGATATTTCAAGGATCACCCTAGCACAACCTACAGGTTCTACAGAGGCTGTGCCATTGTTGTTCAGGTCTTTTCGTATTTATCAATTTCTCTGACAGCCTCATCTCTTAACCAACTGGACAAAGATCTCAGAGCTCAAGTGTATCTCCGAATTCTACAAATCTCTAGACGAGAAGAGTATCCAAAACGTGTATGTAAGACGCTATCTAACATTTTGTTTGGAAACAAGACATTGGTACTCACTGCATGGTGCATATTCAACCTCGACAGTACATTCATTGCTTCTACTTTTGGTGGTTTACTGACATATAGCTTCCTCTTCCTTCGGTAACTTTTCCCAACTACAGTAGTGGACAAAATTGTGGAAACCCTTTGAAAAAAGATTATTTTAGAGGTTTGATGGCTAATAACACCACTTTTTTTTGTACCAATACTATAAAATTATATATCATTGGAAAGGTAATTTAATCAAGATTGTAATGCAATAACATTTATGAATCGTATTTTAATAGAACAGCATTCATAAAGAAGAAAGGTGATATACATAGAAAAAATGAGATATACAAAAATGTTCACCATACCAGTTAATACTTAGTTGGGTAACCTTTAGCCTTAATTACGGCCTTACAACGCTTTCCCATGGAGTGAACCAAGTTCTTTAGTTCTGCAGCTGTTATAATATGAAACCAAGATTGAATTATTGCTTCTGTTAATTGTGTTTTATTGCTGGGTTGCTTCCGACTAACAAGCTTCTTTAGCCGGCTCCATAGATTTTCGATGGGGTTAAGGTCTGGGCTATTTCCAGGCCATTCCAGCAGTTGAATATGATGATCTTGAAACCATTTTTTGCACACACGAGCAACATGACATGGAGCTGAATCCTGTTGAAATATAAATGCTTCATTATCTTGGAAAAGATCACATGCAGAAGGCTGCAGCTTGGGCTCAAGTATTTCATTTATGTATCTTTGGGCATTTATATTCCCATTGATCATGCAAATTCTGCCCACACCTCTTGATGTTATACAACCCCAAATCATAACACTAACTGGGTGTTTCACGGTAGGTGTAATGCACTCAGGATGGAAATCTTCTCCAATTCTTCTCCATGCGTATTTTACGCCATCACTACCAAACAGTGAGATTTTGGTCTCATCACTCCAAATTACACTGTCCCATTGTTCCGTTGTCCAGTTAACATGGGTTTTAGCCCAGTTTAATCTTTTCAACCTCTGTTTGACAGACAAAAATGGCTTTTTTCGTGGAATTCTTGCATTTAGACCACATTCATGCAGTCTGCGCCGAACAGTCCTTGCACTTAACTTCACATTGCATTGCGCCATTTCACCTTGTATACACAGAGATGATTTTTTCCTGTCACCTAGGCACTGTCTTTTAATTCTTCTATCATCACTTGCTGTTGTGCACCTTTTTCTGCCTTTACCAGTCTGGTTTTGTAATGACTGAGTCTCCTTATACTTCTTCAAAAATTTAGAAATGCCACCTTTAGTTAAGTTTCCCCCAATATTTCTTCTAATTTCTTCATAACTGTAGCCTTGTTCACTTAATATTACTATTTTACATCGCTTCCTAGGTGACCAGTCAACTCTTTGCGCCATTTCTTTAATTTTATTACGTTTTACAAGCACACTAAATCAAAGAGCACAAAAAAAACCCAACCAACTTGATAGCAATTACAGAACACACTGATAAATGTCCTGTAACCTGTTGGCTCATTGCCAAAACAAGAGAAAACATGATTGGCTCATTGCCAAAACAAGATGACACCTGATTGACTCTGTAAACACTCATGCTCATTGGCCACATTCAAATGAAGGAAAGCTACTTCATATAAATGTAAGCAAGCTGTGCTTCTTTTTTCTGGTTATTTGGCTATAACTTTTGATAGAATACAGATAATTGAACAAATGTTATTGCATTACAATCTTTATTAAATTACCTTTCTAATGATATATAATTTTATAGTATTGGTACAAAAAAAAGTGGTGTTATTAGCCATCAAACCTCTAAAATAAACTTTTTCCAAAAGGTTTTCCTAATTTATTATGTTATTTCTGGGTTAATGTCGGATTTAGGAATGAGATAATAATACAACAGCAGCAGCTCTGAATGAACAAGCTGATTCTTTTTTCTTTAAAAAAAATCTAAAGCTAGGTTTTAGAAGGGACACTGAAATATATTTTGCCCATGAATGCCCTCGTCCGATCCTGACAGATTCCTTTTGAAACACGGTTAATTCCATGTAAAATGTTTAACAACTTCGCAAGTGTGCATTAAATATAAAATGAAATGTTTATTCGATGTAACTTTCAGGTTTTAAGGTAAAGCAACAAACCCTTCCATGACCCATACGTTATTTAGAAGAGTTGAGTTATACTATTTACCTTCTATTATTTATTTCTTAAGTAAAACAAGTGTGTTCACGATATAGAAGGTTCTCCACCTTTATGAGGCAGCAGCCCGGTGAATACTATAAGATGAGGATCAGGTCCCGATTTACTCATAAACACCTTTCAATTTTTTAAAGTTCATACATTAAACTATCATAAACATGGGAGGTTAATTATGGTATAATCATAAAGGGTATCAATAAACTCCTTCTATTGATGTACACTTTGGTTATACACTTTCTTGCTGATTGGTCGCTGGCATTTGCAACACGGATGTTACATCATTCGGTTTTAAGAACAGAGGATGTACCATATATTATTGTAATCAGCTTGCAGGCACTGTTTATGACAGGTCGTATAGAGCGGTATACGCTTTCTCGAATGCTAAAAGATTTCGATGTGTGAAAATTCTCGATTATCCATTATCATAAAATAAGTTTCGTTGAAAGGCAGCGGTTTCGTAGAGTTGAAATAATATTTATTAATGCATAAAATATTTAGAATTATTAATTAAAACGTCAGAAAGATAAATAATTCAAATACGACGTTAGAGAAATTTAGTACGCCTTTTTTGGAGGAACTTCCGTGAATGACGTGTGCACACTTCGATGGTAAACGGAAAACCCATTTGATTTTGGAATTCGGAAAACAAGTACGCGTACTGTTGCCAAATATAAAAAGTGAAGTTATAATTATACAAAATATTTTGCCAGATACCGAATGTGAATTTATGTACATATAGAAAACGTCATATAAAAAGAAACCATTTGGCATTTTGCCAATTTTAGGAATTAAACTTAAGTTTCCTTTCCTTGCATTTCTAAGTGGCAACAGTTAAGAAAGCCTGCGAAGTGAACTAGCATTTCTATTGTGGGAGACCACAATATACTCTCTTTTTTAGAGAATTTTTTTTTTAAATAATTAGATTATTTTTCTTTTGGTTAAATATAATTACCACACAAAATATACAACATATAACAGTAAAAATAGGATGCTTTTCCAATCTGAACTCTGATTGTATGCGCATTTGCTTTAATTAAGCGACTTTGCTTTTGCTTGCAGTTAGCTTTGATTGCATTTTGTTTTGTTTTTAGCATTGTCCTCTACATTTTGCATTTCACTATGTTTTTTGCATTTTACTTTTTTACATATTGCTTTTGCATTTTATTTTTATTTTTATTTTTTTTTGTATTCAGTTTAAGCATTTCATATTTAATTTAAGAATTTCACATTTAGTTTAAGCATTTTGCTTTTCGCTTTTTCATATGGGTATTTACAGGTCGCTCAATATTTACTGTGCAACAGGAGAGCGGTCTGAAAGTAAGTTTTTTTTTTTTATAAAACACGCAGAGCCCAGAATTGGAAGAAAAAAATGTACACTATCGATTCGTTTAGAATATCACTTAGTTAGCACAATGAATGTGATGGAAATCAGTTATAACGAGCCCACATTTAATGAGTTTCCAGATATAGCGATGAGAATATCAATTTTATTTAGTATAATAATTAAGCGCAATAAAATTTACCCCTTTCAGCGAACAAGTTTTTTTTTAGCCTCGCATTTAACGAGGAATTAAAAAATAAAAAATAAATTTTTGTAAAGCCTCCGTCATCATATAAAATTGGTCTAACTAATCGGCTTTTGTTTTAATTAATTTCCATCACATTTTCATGAATTTGAGAGGGGAAATTTCACTAATTTTCTCCCTGTGGATCCGCACTGGCTAATACAATGGATAGCAAGTACCAGCTTTGGCATAGGAAAGTAGTGTTTTTTTTGTTTTTTTTTAAGTTCCTCCTAAAAAACAGGATGTTGGGTTCCATAAAATGAAGTGACACACCAAATGCAGGGAAAAAAACCGTGTTATTTGCGTCAAAATTAAGGATAAAAGAATGGTGCTAAAAACTCATTCTTGATTGATTTTCAAAAATTCATTAAAAAATGTCATACTGGTCCCAAAAAATGTGTAAAAATATGCAATAGTTGATGAAAAATGTGTTCTAATTTATGCAACATGTGTAATTTTATGTGTAACATGCAAACCCTGTTGAATGGTGGAAAAGCATTTCAGAGTGTGAAGATTTCAGAAGAATAATGCAGCAACTGATTTTTCAGATCAAGCAATAATGTTTTTGTTTCAACTTGCCAATTCAGCTTCTATTGAAAGACTGTTTTCGAATTTTGGAATTATTCATTCTAAACCGTGGAATCAATTAGGAATTGAGGAAAGCTGAAAACTTGCAATATGGTACTGAATGCTGTGTGGCTGCACTGAACTAGAATATTAAAACAAATTATGCACTCTTAAAGAATAAAAAAAGTCAGGAAACTTTGTTTTCATTTACTTCGATCTTTTTCAATAAATTCCGAATAATTTTGGTAAATTCATGTAAAACAGTAATAAGCACTTATTTTTCTCCATTTTTACAGCATGTTCAGAGAAAAGAAATATTTTCAAAAAAACATATTTATGTTGGAATTATAACATTTGCGTAACACATGCTATTAATAATATGTGGATACTGTATATTAATAATACAACATGTAGGGTTATTAATTTCAAATTAAATTCCTTTATCCCAACATTTTGAGTTTTCAACAGATTTAACCGGTTAAAACCAGTCTTAAACCATCCCCACATAAAAAACCAGTTTTTGACATCAAATTGCCAACCCTGGCCACTTCCAATTCTTCCCTTTCGTAATTAGTTAGTTGGGCTCTATGTAACCCCACCCCCCCATAAATCTGTCAATCAAATACTTAGTGATGATATACACCACAGTCGGGTTCACTTCCATGAGAAATATATATATCCCAACCTTTCGCAGATAAGTAGTTACAGCTGGTTACATTTGGATAGGACAGAGTTCCATTTAACTGCATTTTCCAGACGAACCTAAACTTACACAAGCATCTGGCCATCTTTCATCGGAGCAGCCCCTGGGCACCTCACCGAATAGTTTTCAATCGTTTGAAGACACTGCTAATCCAGGCTGATATCTAAAGCAATAAGAGAGGAGGATTTGACTACTGCCTAAAGTGGTCAATAAATATAAAGCAAGGATTGAGTTCTTTATCTTTTGAGTATGAGTAAGAAAATGTCCAACTTTGTCCACCATCGCTGACCATCTATTACAAATCTTGTATTATTGTGGCTTTTTCCTTTTGCAATTTTGCTCCCGCGGCTTTCACCCCGGTGTCCCTCCCCACCCCCTCATACAAGGGCCACTGGTATTATCTACTTCAACAATTTACTTAAACTGCCATGAAACCGACACTTGGCTATCATCTGTTTAGCCAAAAGGCTAGAATTGGAAGTCAAAAATTATAAACTAAATATATTTTTAAACGTAAATGTTTTTGGAAATACAAAATTTTATGAAATCGATATTTTCGATACAAAATACAAATGTATCGAAAATACGTATTTCAAATACATGTATTTGGTCAACTCTGTCTTAATGGCATTTGAAACGGCGATTGGTCTTAGTTTCGTATTAACAGATTTTTTTTTTTGCTATATTGGTAGGAGAATCTACTGTAGTCACTGGCGTATGCAGGGGGTGTTGAGGTGTTTTGACAAACAAGTTTTTAAAAAACTTGGAGTTTATAGCGCAAAGTCGAGCCATCTTGTTTTTTTTTAAAATTTGTCAATCACTTTATTTACATCAATATGAATGTCTCTGCGGGTTGTGTGTGTTAAATGTCTCTTCTGTTATAAGCGTTCGAAGCCAAGTTTAACGGCGTTTCAAG
>QLNU02004572.1:58812-69424 GCA_006491805.2 Dysdera silvatica | reverse complement strand
TTTTTTTATACCTGTAAGTTTACGAATATTTTCTTTTATTCAATCTTACATCTTCGTTACAGATTAAGGAAGTGAAAATCATTATGGAGTAACTATTTCCCTCGACCCCATGTTTCAAAATTTGATTGGCAACCCCTACCTTGGATATATCATTTTAAAGAGCGTTAAAAGTGCTACTGTTATAATAAGAAAAAAAACTGAAATTGGCTAATGCTTTCATGAGAAAGAGGAAAAATTACATTATTATTTTCACCTGTTCAAATATGCTAGGGAATGCACTTTCACCTACTAATGGAATGAAGTGCTTTCTCTGGCATTTTTGAATAGGTAAAAACGATGATTTTATTTTAGTTCTTGCTCACAAATGCATGCAGCGATTTCAATGTTTTTCCAATCCATCAATGGCACTTTTTATGCATTTTAGAAAATATATACCACAAAATAGGTGTCACCATTCGAAATATTAAACTTAGGGTGGCTGGGGGGGCGTCGAACAAATAATTTACTGTATGGTGACTTTGCACTTCCCTCTTGGGTGTTGTACCATTTACGTACATCGTAGATGCGCACAAGTCAAAATTTATCCCAGATGCGTACAAGGTGAGAAAATGAGCTCATGGTATGGCTACTACCATTCGGCTACCAATTTGACGGCACACAAATGTAATTGCTTCTTTCTACACTGTATTTTCATATAAATCAAAATTTTCATAATTATTTCCCGTCGCAGGCTTCAGACTGGCAGCGTATTGCTATTTAAAATTTACATAGATAGTACAGTCGAACCTTGTTAAGACAACTTTTAATATGAACCGTTTTCTGAAGTTCCATCAGATTGTATAGCATACTATTCTTCCCAGATAAGACGAATTACTACCAATATGAACAGATTTTCTGTTCCCCTTGGTGTTCGTCTTAACGAGGTCGACTGTATACAGTATATTATACATTTATAAGGAAAAATTACAAAGTAAATTAAAGAATTTTATTAAGATTGTCAAAAGAAACGTCGAATATGTCAGAACTTAATGTAAGTTAGCATCAGGTGCCGACTGGATTGTCAGTTAACCGGCCCAGTGCGCCCCCATGGGCGATAGGACTCGCGCCTTCCGATAATCCAAGGTATGGGCCCTTTCAAAGGACCCAGTACATACTGTCCCCTCCAGTATTTTTATACTATAAGCGCCCATGTTTATTCATCAGCAATGGATGACTTTATGTACCTTCGAATTGGTTTTAGCAAATACTTTGAAATCATTTGAAACACTTTCCTCTCTTTCAAGTACTTACTCCTTACATTAATCCCATTCGCCCCTGTGCTTTTGAAACACAAAATGAAATTGTGAAAATGAAATGAACTCACTCATTTCTTTTAACAGCAAAATATCTTTTATTCCATCCCTACTTTGTGCATGCACTATTGCTCCACAATTGCTCTGAACATTTAAAATGACTATGAAATGAAAAGTTTTTTCATTTGAAGATAAAGTTGTGGTAATAGATAATAATAGTTCTGTTTCACATTGTCATATTTAAATAGTTGGTTTGAAATAAAACTACATACCATACACACTAATAATGCCACTTACGAAATTTAATACTATGTACCCTAACGTTTAAAAATATTTATCGGTTATAGCATAACATTTTGCCGTCCTTTGAACCACTTTATGACCAAGTTTGACTGAGTAAGTTGTTTGTTAATACGATTCATGGTCGAAGTAAATGTAATGTATCTATACCTGCGACTGATAAAACGTATTCGGCTGTTGGCAAGACGGGTGGATTCCTCGTCTGCAAAAAATATATCAGCATCAGGGAGACTGTGTAAGTATTGAAAGTTAATCCGGCACCAATTAATCCAACGTGTTTAGCCCAATAACGAATTGCAATCATCAGTGGTGTGACACGTTCATCCACTTTTCCGTACAAATAAAGAAGTTTTGTGTTACCCAATGCTGTCCTAAAACATTAAAGCAATTCACATAGAGACAGATTAAAAATTTTGAAGTATACGGTCATTATTCTAATAAATATGTGGATAAATATAGCCTTACTGATATTTTCACATTCAAAATTATGAATATCATTTTAATTTTAAATAAAAGTTGAAAAGTCATATTGGTACCATGCAGCTAAAAGTATATAACATACTATTTGAAAAGTATCTTCAGGTTAGTTGTTAAAAAGAAGTGCAATGAAATCTTTTTCTTATAACAGTTATATATATATAACAGTTTTTGTTATACAGTGGGTGATCGGTTAATGAACAGTTTGAATTGCAAACAAGTCTGACAATGCATGATATTACCAGTGAAGGGAATGTGGTGGTCCGAAAGAACCACCTCAGTCAGCAACTGGTGGTCGAAAAAACAAACCTGGTAGACAAAAGTTAAAATTGCCATATTTATACTCCTACTAAATGTATTACTGATTATTATTCTATATATGTATGCCTTTATGAAAAAACAGGACACCACACATTAAATTATTCACATTTCAAATTGTCAGATGTTCAAAACTGTACATGCCCAATTTTAATAAGAAAAAGAATTACAGTAAACACAAAAATTAAACTCTTTTAGACTTTATGTATGCTGATTTGCTTTTGCATAAAGTTTAAGGTTATTAATTAAATTATTCAAGGCACTTTTTCTCAGTTACTTCGATTTTATTTTAATTTGTCGTTGAGTAAATTTGTGCCCTTTTCATTCTACATAGAACAGATGATAAATTTGTCACCACGTTTACGATTTTGATGACGACTGGTTATGAGTTAGCGACAATTGTCACTTTTTCGCCATGCTGGAACCATACCTACTGACAACAAACATTTTTGCAACAGGTTTTTATGTTCTGACAACAAACACCTTACAGAATCGGCAGAAGAAAAAATAATCAAAATTGCCATAAAAAAATCTCTGGTAAATCAATAATCGGTCAAGTAACAATTCGGGTAGCAAACATCAGCTTTGAACATATTGTGCTCGTTAAGCGATCACCCACTACATATGCATATATAAAAAACCTGCATACCGATACTATTTTTCTATATTGGCATTGCCTGTGACTCAGGTATTTGTCATACTAGTGTAAAAGCCTTTTTAAATGTTTTGTCAAAGAAGTCTACAACACATAAGCTCAGCCAATTTTGTGCACTTTGCTTTTAAATTCTCGAGACAAATCAGCGCTATCTAAGTCAACGTTTCACATAAATGAAGACGTGATAATCACTTTGAGAAAAATGTGCTACATGGGTATGGTTGGAAGAGGTTCAAACAACTCTCATTTAATAAGTTGGAGCAATGCTTGATTGCAAGCTTCAGTATGGGGCCTCATATCACTTGGTACGCCATACCTTTTGATTCGAATATCTCTTTTCGCCAGATGCTTTCACCAGAAGTGACTCTTCTACATGACAAAACTTGTTTGCGAGTTTTACGGTGCAAGGACAATGATGCGATGGGACCTAGTTTTGTTTGTTTGTTTTTTGGTTTTACGGCTCAAAGACTACAGTGGTCATGCTGCGCCGGGACCTACTGTTTTCCGAGGAATCCGAACCTCTTAAGGCCTAGGGAACCAAACCCCGGACTACAGTGAGCAGTGCGATCTTTATGAGATCTCTGAGTAAGCGTTCTTTTTGCACTGCTGGGAGTCGAACCCGGATTAGCCGCGCAATAGGAGAACGCGTTACCACACTGCGCCACCGCAGGGCCGGGACCTAGTTTTCCGAGAAATACAAACTTCTTATGGCCTAGAGACCAAACCCTGGACTAGGGTCGGAAGTTAATCAGTCCACATTTTTTTTGATGGGGGGGGGGGAGGCTATTGTGAGCCAAATTTGAGGTAATGGCATGGTCAGAAAAAGTCTTGCAACTTCAGGACCTATGATAAAACTCATAAAACACACAGCATGTCTTCGAAGACAATAAGGAGTAGCTGAGGTCACAGATGGCAGATTTCTTTGATGATGATGTCATTCGAAGGCCCATTCGATGCTAAGTAGTTACTTTGCTACATTACGATACTACTTGTATGAGTAAGAATCGATACTTTTCCTTCATTTGGACAGTGTCGGTTATCGATATGCATAATTAGATAATATTGCAGTATCAAAACAAAAATTGAAGTATTGGTATTTGGTATTGGCCAGCTGAGCTTACAGACATCTTATATCATCATCATCATCATATTCAACCATTATCTATCCACTGCTGGATGAAGGTCTCTCCAAATGCTTTCCACACAAGTCTATCCTGAGCAATTCGCTTCCACGTCACCCCAACCTGTTTTCTTATTTCATCCACCCATCTAGTTTGAGGACGTTTTCTAGGTCTTCGGTGGTCTCTTAGAATCCAGTTTCGAATTATAATTTATATATATTATCTTATATAGACATTGGGAAATAAAGATGATGCGAGTATGCTTATGGGCAGAAAAAATAAGAGAAATATGAAGATTTTCCAGAACCTTCAGTGCATTTGGACTATCCTGTGAGCCCTCTCACACTGAATTCACTGGAACAATGGGAAGAGTCTAAAAGCTTTTTTCCCCCAAGTTTCTATAAGCAAGCCAGATTTTACTTGCCTAATACAGCAACATTAGTCCCATATGAACTTATTTGCCCAAAGGCTGGAGCAACCATTACTTAAAAAATTATACCCTTTTGTTACAATTTTTAAGAAAAGCAATTTTCATGGAGAGTGTATCTAATGAAGAATGGTTTATCTAAAAAAACAATGAAAAAAATTACTGAAATGTGATATTATCTAATTGTATTTGTATGTTGTTTTAATAATGTTTTAACATTTAACAGAATGTTTTGCAATACTCTACAATAAGCCTTCAGCTAATCAAAAATTTTCTGCAGGATATGTATGTATTATATACATTTTTAAATTCTATAAAATGTAAATTCCTTTTTTAATAGAAATGCAGAAAACATTTATTGGACTTCTATTTATTATTTATTTTAAGACAAAAAAAAAAAATGATTCACCTCACAACTGTTCTGAAGTAAAGCTGTTTGTTTTACGACATGTGTAGCACATTTTACCACATTCTGCTTTGGGGCATAATAGTATGTACAGACAGGTATAATCAATTATGGTAGATTCAACACATACACCTAATCTAATTTTTTTTAAAAGCATTTGAAGAAATCTAAAAATATACTAAGATTTATCATCATAAACAATGAGTTAATACTAACTTGTTTCCACACGTTAAATCACATTTTAAATTGTACTTGTCATTGACAAAGCGTATCACAGGGACATACGCGGTAATAAATAGAGGAGTGACAGTTGAGTCCTTGTAGAAATCGAGAAAAACAAAATGAATGAACAGCAGCTGATCTTTGGGAGACAGCTTGGAAATAACTGTAGGTGACACTTTCCCACTCAAAACATCTTCCAATAATGGGATGTTCGAGTCATCTAACGCATTATCCATCTACAAATAAAAATATAATGTTAACATAACTGGAAACGAAAATAAATGAAATATGTCTAAACTCACAATAAATAATGCTCAAGGTTCTTAAAACAATCCTATTTCGGTAATATAACACATGTAACTTAATTCTTCACTTGTTACAGAGTGAACAGATGAATGTAAGCTAAAGTTTAGGGTTCACACATCAATATGGTGATTTTCAGTAAGAGTGATACAATCAATCAACCACACTTCAATAGAATTGATAGTGATGAATGATTGAGTGTGGAGATGAAATAAATTCGAAACAATATTATGAAATATAGCTTTATAGCATAAATTATCTGAAAGTTACCACAAATTTTCAAATGCTTTGCTTGAAAGTAAAACAGATTTTAAAATTTCCACACACATACAAAATTTTGGAATCACAGCCCTCGAAATATGGACATCACACCATTTTGAACAGCTTGATGCTTTTCATATTTCAAAATAATGAAATTTCACTTTTTAAAATCATAAATAGAGAAACTCAGGGTGGTTACAGAATCCGGAAAAAAAAAAAAAATCCCTGACATTTCCCTGATTTCTAGAAACTTCCAAAATGACAATTCCCTAATTTTCAGATTCTGTAGCCAGCCTGAAATTGAACTTGCTATAATATAAATATTTAAAATGAGAAATTATAAATATATTTTCCAAGCTGTATTTCTTTAAACACCAATGTCTTTCCAAAACATTATACTTATAACCAACACCCAAATTTTTATGATACAGGGTAAGTTATAATGGATAAGTACATCATTATAAGTACGTTATAATGGATAAGTACGCTATATAAGGTAACCACACCATAAAAGTAAGCTGGGTATAAAGTGCTAAAAGTCGGGTTACATATATAATCACAACACAAGGAATAGGTATTTTTCAGTTAAAAGGACACCAGTCATAATTATGCACCATAACACGGTCTGATTAGCCATGTGATGACGCCATTGCGAAAAAGCGGTGAGAATGGGATTTTGATTAAAGAATCAACATGAATTATACAATTTGGCAACTGCCAAACAGGCCACAATTAAATTCTTCCAAGACAAAGGTGCAATCCAAATTGAAAGCTTTTGTTCAGAAAACGGGGTGATTGTAAGTCCAAATCAGATTCCCTGAACATACCAGAAAATTCCATGAAGAGTTATGTAATGGTTTTGGTAAAGATACGGATTTCGAAAGGACTATAAAAAATTATAGGAAACAAAACGGAATTTTGTAATTTTTTTAAAAGAAATCCCGGAAGAGGAAAGTTGAAATTCTTGGAATTTAAGGAAATCCTGGAACAAAATCATTCCTGAGAAAACAATAAAATGAAACTATTTTTTTACTTCTATGGAATAAGAAAAACAGTACTGCAATGAAAGATTGTACAATTTTGTTAACTGCAACCAAAAATGAATCATTGTACAACTGTCGATTGAAATAATTACATTCAGGAGGTATTGTGCGTTCGCGCAGACCTGACGCCTGATACCGTTAGCAGACGGGTTATTCCATTGCAGTTTAGGGAAGGCCGTCTTGCCGAAACTGGTTTTTCCCGCGCGAAAAACCAGTTCCTCCAAGACGGCCTTCCCTAAACTGCAATCGACTAACCCGTCTGCTAACGGTATCACGCGTCAACTGAGCGTGAACGCACTATATGTGCTAATATTTAACTTTCTCCATCTTCAGTTAAAATCGGAGGTTTGCGTTTATTTTTGTTTTAATAAAACATTTATTTCATGAAGTTATATATATATATCATTAGGGTTGCCACCCCTAACAAACCTACCTCCAGATAAACTTGGCACACAACATTTGGCCCACAATTATGACTGCACTCCCATTAACCGATTGGTTTGTTCAGGGTTTTACAGCTCAAGGACTACAATGGTCATGCTGTGCCAGGACCTACTGTTTTCCGAGGAATCTGAACCTCTTAAGCCCTAGGGAACCAAACCGCGGACTGCGGTGAGCAGTGCGATCTTTATGAGATCTCCGAGTAAGAGTTCTTTGCACCGTTGGATGTCGAACCCGGGTTAACGGTGTACTAGGCAATCGCATTACCACACTGCGACACGGCCGGGCCCCCGTTAACCACAAAGTACTGACAAATTATGCAAGTACAGTGGAATCTGGTAATGTGATCAGCTGTCTATGATGACCATTGCAGTCCAGTCCCAAAGGTGGTCACTTCAGGCAGGTTCCACTGTGTATGAGACAAAATGCAGTAAGTGTACAAGGAGAGCTATATAGAGAAACCATATAAAGTTTTATGATGAACTTAATTTATGTTTTAAACAGCAATTAAGAAAATTTACCACATCTTTGGGATCCACATTTGCCGTGAACGACATATCTATGTCACAACCTTTAAAACCAAACCCATTTATGCTAGAGCCATACAGCTGGAGTTTAAAATCGTTGAAGAAAGGCCGGAGCATGTTCTGTATGTCTTCGCAGATGGATATTCGTTTTTCAATGTCTTCATTTTTAAGTCTCAAGGTGGAATACAACATGTTCATTTGTTCTTTCAACTAATAACACATTTAAAAGAAAAACACAGCACAGCTTTACTATTACCACCAACAACAACATTAAAACAATGCAGGGCTGTATAAAAAAACAGCCTTTTACTTTAGTTTTATTACAAAATATCAGTTCACAAAGAAAATTATTTCTGCATGTGTATACATATAATGCTTTACGATTTAAAAAACAAATTTGTAACTCAAGAGAAGAAATATGTTTTAGGCATATTAATTTTCTTAATGAAAAAAACCATGTTTAACACGTTGAGTGCCACGTCAGTCATCGGTGACCGACACTGAACTTTGCGTTCAGGCCGCGTCAGTCACCGGTGACTGACAGTGTAAAATATGATATCAAAACTAAAAAATTTACATCGTTTTAAGTAATTACCTAAAATTTATTCAACATTCACTTAATTTTTATGTATTACAGGATTGTATCGTTAATGTATTTAATTTAAATATTTCTTTTCAAAAAATCGCATTGCTATATCACAATACCAGTGCACTTCTAAGCAGCACATATGGCCTGATGGAGATTTCCTTATAAATTCGAGTGGCTCTCAACGTGTTAATGATGTACGTTTTGGATGGATATTCGCATTTTTGACAAGAGACGGCCAACACTAGTTTGAAACGTACATTGCTAAACATTGTTTTTGTTGCTAAAAAATTAATTATGCCTAAAACTTTGTATTTCTTAACCATTTATACTGCATAGCATTACATCATCACACTGATTTTAAATTTGTAACTGTTTCATGTAAATATCGCTGTCAAATTTCTTGTTACTATAACATCCAATAAAGGTAAAATTACGAGAGTCCAAGAATGTGACTAATTCTTGTTGTCAGTATCCACAATTTTTTTAAACAAAATGATCTTGCCTTCTGCTTAAACTATCTGGGCATCCTCTCGAGATGAAAATCCCTACTGATTACATTTATTATACTTATTATTACATGCAGGTGTCCAAAGTTAAATGATAATTTAAACTAAAGCAAGCATGATTCAAGATGACACTACGAAAGCATAATACCGCAATTTAAAAGCTCATTTCAATGGTACTTTTTGCTTTTGTTCAAGCTACTTTTCACATCACACTTCAAACTGCATTACAGCCTTGAATCATATTCAAACAGGGAAGCCTTACATTAATTTTAAGCACATTTTACATTTCTCTCCTCTTGCAACAAGACACCTAAACTTATGCCCAACAAGCTGGGCATTGTGTCTTCATATCGTACGCCACAATAGCCCATCATTTTTACCGTTTACATGGTCAGCACAATGTGAACAGAAGCTCGAACTGAAGTAAAATAAAAAATATCGTTTAAATAGGCCTTTAAACTACAACGAACTAAAAATCGTTACAAAAATAGTCTTGTTCACTAGTATAAAAATTTCGGAAGCTGTAAGCATAGAATACACAGCCATTGTTTGGAATTTGGCCATTGGTGCAGGAATTACATAGCACACAATCACTCCAGCCATTAAGACAGCAATTCCTCATTTGCTGATTAGCATGATGTTAATCTTCCCTCTTTTGAAGTTCATACATTTACTCATTAATTAAATCTATAGATTTAGTGTTTTAGATGTGTTTCTACATACTATGAATTATATATGACTCTGAAATTAATAACCATTTAATTTTGGGATGTAATGAAACTGCCATCTGCAGATTAATGTAGTCTACCTATTCTCATTTGATTTGCATTTTGCAGTGCACAGCTAAGACCATGCTGTGCTAGGACTCACGGTTTTTCGGGGAATCCGATGCTTCGTTGCCTAGAGAATTGAAACACCAGACTATAGCATGCGGAAGGAAAAAAAAAAAGGCACTTATTCTATAGTATAAATTGGAATCAAACAATGGGTAACAGTACAATAGATAAGCATGTTGCCCCTACGCTGCCGTATAGTTAATAGTTAAGTAGTAGTTTATAGTTAATGTCTGAAACAATGGTTCTCAACCTGGAGATAGTCTTCTGGGGAGACACTTGTGGGGGGGAGGGTGTGTGAAACGATTTGAGAACTTAATAATGTTTTTGTTATTTGATTTTTAAAATATATTTGAAAAGAAAAATAAGACATAATTATAAAAAATAGTGGCTAATAACTTAAGAATCAAATTCAGTTGCATTTGTATTCTTTAGATGATGAATTCAACTATTATTTCCTCGACATTTCTTCTGACGACTGGTCTAGGATATTGACGAGAAATCCTTTCCTTGTTGATATTGATGTACTGCCACAAAGTTTCCAGGAAGAAGCCATAAAACTAAAACACGATTCAAAGGCGAAAGATGATTTTAAAACAACGGGCCTCGGTGGATTTTGGATACATTACCTTACATTGTATCCTAATGTCTCTGATGTTGCTTTAAGCGTCTTTGTGCCATTTTTGTCAACATGTCTCTGCAAATTAGGATTTTCAACACTGTCATAAAGACAAAACAGTGTGGCCGTCTAGAGGTGGAAAGTGATCTCCCTTGTGCGTTATCCAACATCAAACCAAACACCGAACATACATGACATATAGTAAAGATGAAACGACACACTGCGCAAAATATTAAATAAAATAAAACACATTAACAGCGTGTTTAGGCTTC
>QLNU02004572.1:38774-50470 GCA_006491805.2 Dysdera silvatica | reverse complement strand
ATTATGTTTTATAATAAAAATTCGCTACTGTTAAACACCTTCAATTATATGGTGAATAATACCATAATGATAAAAGTCCGGATTTCTATGCACTTACATTATTTTGCATATTTCGCCTTTGTCAGCATATTTTTCATATTTTGGCATATTTCTGCAAAATTTTCATAAAATTTTCAAAAAGTGTGCATTTTTCTAATCCGAGTGTAATTCAATTAATTAGATTAATTCGATGTGTTTTTCTTTTAGAAACTTGTCCTTTTTTAAAAAATTAAATAAGAATAAAAAAAATGGTACAGAATATGTTTTCATTACAACTGATATAATTAGATAATATTAAAGTTAGAAAAAAATAATTTTAGGCGTCTGCATATTTGTGTGGTGATATTTCTCAATATGTATAATACTTTCAAAGTCGAAACCAAGTGTAATATTTTCCAGCCCAAGCCATGGGCGCCGGCAGGTATGGGCAAGGGAGGGTTATTGACCCCCTATTTCGATTTTCTTTAAAAAAAAAAGGTAAAGCTATTTCATACATTTTAGTGTGTATTTTGTATTCATTTGTGCATAATCAAACTCAAGGACATAATAAAGCAATATTTTTTATGCATTTCAGTATATATTATGCAATAATTTCAAGAACATTTGCACTGTTTCAATAAATTGTTATTTTATACATTTCGAAACATCGCTTATGAGTAGGTACCAGATTCCTATGCCTTTGATTATTTCTGCATATTTTGTAATAATTTTTAAGCATATGTGCATGATATTTGGCTAAATTGTATGCATTATATCCGGGCCTTAATAATGACCTCGATGTTTAAGTAATATTCCTTGTTAACATCATTTGCATGTATGCGTGTGTGCATGTATGTGTGCATGCATGTGTATTTTATTATTGTAGCAGAAAAATATATTTCGCTATATGGACAGTTTCTTATTTTAATCGGATTTTATTAAAACAACATCCATCTTTTTCTCCATTTCTTAATTTTCTTAGATTCGTTCTGTCAAAAATATTTTTTTCTAAAATTTGTTTTTTAAAGGTGGGTATATTTTGTGTGATTTGAAGTACATTGGAAATTAGCAAGGTTATTTAAATTTAACTACAGGTGAACAGAATTAAAATCTGACACACCTAGGCTTTGATGCGTTATTTAATTTTGGAGTGTTCAGTTCTTCTTTCGAAATATTTAAATGTGGATTGATTGAAGGACATCACTTTTTTTCACAAGCAAGCTATACTTGATATCGCTAAATGTACATTTGCTTTACTCGTAATAAAATACGATATGCATATGTAAAATTGAGTAATTTAATTATACCAGACTTGATATAAAAAATAAGTCATCTGCATAAATGGATCAACATTACAAGAGAACACACTTTTTGAACAACGTTTATTCCAATCTTCAATTGTCTGTTGAAAGAAATTACATTTATATATTTTAATAGACCCCATGAATATAGCGCATATTGGGAGGTTGTAATTTTATCAGATATTTGTCACGTGGGGAAATGTAATTTGTGGGAATAAGATATTGGGGGGGAGGGAATCACACAATTACAAGAGTTACGTAGAATTTCATTCAAAAGGGTAAGGCGGAGGAGTGTGTGCTTCCACGACTAGGGAAAAAATAGATTAAGTTTAAGGATACTTTTTGAGACCTTTTTTATATATTTTTTCTTTCTTTTTTTTTGTATACAATATGTGTTTAACACATATAAATATATATATCTATAATGTGTGTTATATACATTCATGTGCTTATAATATATTTTACAGGGTGGCTATAAAATAACTTACCCCATTCTAGACGCTCTAGAACGGCGATGAAAAGAAGTATCGGCAAGGTATTTGATGGTTAGCTTAATCAGACCACGTGGAAGCGATTTTTTGTTCCAAATTTCGCCACCAGGGGGGAAAATGATGCTTCAGGTCTGCAAATCTCGTTCATTTGCATAAAACCGTGTTCCTTATGCGAAATAAAACCTTTCTGTAAAATTTAGAATGGGGCTAAAAACAGCAGTTATGGCTTCGGGAGCTCCATTTTTCCCCCCTGGTGGTGAAATTTGAAACTAAATTAAAATCGCTTCCCCCATTCTCTAATTAAACTGCACTCCAAATCCCTTAGTTATAGCTTTTTCACTCATCGCTCCGGAGCGTCTAGAATAGGGTAAGTTATTTTATGGCCACTCTGTGTATACTTTCTAGTTTCTCTATAATAATATATGTACACATGTTTTATTGCGCTTTTATTTATATTAATTCATGAAATTTATGCGTTTATTATATTCTATTATATTAAATTAAATTGTATTAATGAAATTAAAAGTATAATACCGAATTTTGCTTCTCATCGTATTTCTCAACTATTAAATTTATTCTTTGTATCTCTGATGTACACGTAATTCATATTTCCATAAAACTAACTTTAAAATTATATTAAAATTCATTCTTTCATTTATGGTAAGTATCAATGCTTTCTCTACTACTGATATCTTGGCACGTTGGAGATGGTTACGTCCTTTAGATGCTACTAATATATATAAGGGTCATATTAAACTTGATTTCTATGCGTTACTAACGACTCAGAAATTTAATGTTATTTTAAAGCTCGTCCAGCGATTTCTATCGTACATACTAGCTAATTCGATCATATTCTAACTTCAACTCTTTATTGAAAATAATATTTCTTCAGGCCCATATCAGGCCTGTAATGTATACCTTTGTATTCCCTATTTTGAAAATTATCATGCGAAAAAATTATTAACTTGGGTGAAGGATGAAAAAGTGAGGATGGAAAAATTTTTCCTTGGTGTATTTAAATTCACTCACTTAGTTTTTCGAATACTTTATCTCTTTTTATAATTTGTACTATTTGCTTAAATCTAACAAGGTTCATGAAAGTCCTGAAATGATACGTTTTAAGCTCTATTTTACTTATGTCTAAATGCCACAATTATCTTTTTACGTATATTGAATTATGACACAATGGAATATTATACAGATTAATTCTATTTCGTATATAAATTACAGAACATGTAAATATTAATACTATATAAAAAATTAAATTGCAAAAACAGTTTAGCAAGTCATAAATATATTTTATATAGTTGTATAAATTTTAAAATGAATATTGCGTTCATTGATGATGACCAATTGCATCAAACCACTAACTTAAACAAATTTTAGCAAGGTAGGTACTGTGCAAGGAGATTATTGGGAAGGGTGGCCGCCGAAGGTGGCAGCGCTGTATTCCCAGACAAATTTTAGCAAACACTTGAAAACTATGCAACGCCAGCCAAGTAGAATTAATCCCGCACAGAGGTGGGAGTGTCTTATTCAACCCCGCACTACACGGGCCTCTCGATTGGTGTATTTCTCGCAATTAAAGGGATAAAGCTTAACTTTTGCTCATGATGGAATAAAGGTTTGGTGTTGATTTTTTTACGCATTTTATAGTTTAAAATTCGATTATAATATCAATATTCACACCTTTTAAATGTCTATAGTCAAAAAAATGTTATATACTTAATCGAAAAAAGTTGAAAAATAAAAGGAATTACTTTTATTTTAGAATCATGTTATTTCAAACATGTGCAAAACAAAACTAAAATTGATGACCGAGAACGATCATTCCCAAAAATCAAGATCTCTACATACCGTTCATTTTTGTGGTTCTTTTGACCCACTTGTTTATGAACGGGTTAAGTATATGAGTTATCTGACGAGTTATCTAACATGCGCATCGTTTGTTGCACGGTAGCCTGCCCGCAGCGAAAGGGTTAAATATATCAATGGACGGTCCACTCTAGCAGCAATTCGTGCAAAGGTTTAAATGAAATTCAGAGATTACAATTGAGTGAAGAATTATGAATTACAAAAACAATTCTGATTACTACTCACATAAGCGCTCAGAAAGTTCATGAGGGAGGGTCATAGGCTCAATTGGCAGGTTTACAGACCTACAACTCCATATATTCATATGTATTTATACAACATTTTACTGTAATGGTGTGGGGTTCTAACCCCATGCACACCCCCCTGCGCACACCAGTGGCTGTTCGGTGTTACCACATAATAAATAAGATTCACTTTCAATTTTTTTTTTTTTTGAAATTTAACTGACACACTGAAAAAACTTTTCACTCTTATATTTCGCGATCAGCCTTTGAAATAGACATTTTCCCAGCGAAATCGTAAACTGTTGTTTTATAGAAGTTGTGATATATACATGCAAAAGTAAGTTTCTTACCTCTTTGTTAGCCCAAAACCAGGAGAACTAGTATATCTCCGCACCTTTCAACGCTTATATCAAATAGGGTCTACGATAGTCACTGCTGTTTATTGAAGTTATGCCTGACTGCCTAGCAAAATTAATAATCTTTTCCAGAAGTCCATTGCCGCAATCGACCTTTAGATTTTGCGGAGACATTTTTGAAGCTTGAATGCACAACGCGCAGAAAAAGATTGAAGGTTTCCTGGGAAGGAGACGCCGATTTCTCGCCAAAAGTGTGTTTGTGAAAAAAGGAAATTAACCTACATAAGTTAGAAAACACTCTTGAAACTGATGAAAATGAAGCGACAAATGGAAAGAAATTTATGCAACACTGTGACCGTTGCCATAGACCCAGAGCTATATGGGCCCATGGGACCCGAGTCCTCCCCACTCCAATTATTTGATATAAATTGCAATTTTGCATATACTGTAATGTATAAATGCTCATAATATGTGCTGAGCTTTGGGTTGAGACTATAACACCCTAGAGCTATATAGCCTTCCTTAGAACTTGAGACTAGTTACGCCAATGATTGTAATCATAAAGTGGCATGGGAAAGGGGTACTTGTGTGGGGGATTCAAACCCCTACAATTACAATTAAGTGAAAATTACAATTGAGTGTAATGTGCCGAGCATTGGTACATTACATTAAATTAAAATTGAATGTAATCTGCCGAGCATTGGCATTATATTAAATTACAATTGAATGTAATATGCTAAGCATTGGGTTGAGGCTATAGCCACTCTAGAACTCTATAGCCTTCCTTGGAACTTGAGACTAGTTACGCCAATGATTGTAACCATAAAGTGGCGTGGGAAAGGGGTACTTGTGCGGGGATTCAAGCCCCTACAATTACAATTAAGTGAAAATTACAATTGAGTGTAATGTGCCGAGCATGGGTACATTACATTAAATTAAAATTGAATGTAATCTGCCGAGCATTGGCACATTATATTAAATCATAATTGAATGTAATGTGCTGAACATTGGGTTGGGTCTATAACCCCCTAGAACTCTATAGCCTTCCTTAGAACTTGAGGCTAGTTACGCCAATGATTGTAACTTTAAAGTGACGTGGGAAAGGGGTACTTGGGGGTGGGATTCAACCCCCTATAATTACAATTAAATGAAAATTACAATTGAATGTAATGTGCCGAGCATTAGGTTGAGAATATACAAGGCCGTAGACAGGGTTTAATTTCGGTGGGGGATTCAAATATTTTTACAAAATAATGTTGAATAAAGATGAGTCGCCTTTACCGTAAAGAAGAAATATAAATAGATCATAAAAAAATAAATGAGAAGATCCTAATTTTGCCTTCGGACACTATTGTAAATTTTTGCTTGTAGGTTCATAACAAATTAAATTTTGATGGCAATGTTCCCTTCTTAAAGGAAATGGTTCCCATATTTTTTTTCTTTGAAATATTCTCAAATTAATGGTCTACAAAACGAAATCTTGTGGTCAGAATTTTCATAATTATTCACGTTTGATAAATCTTCTCTCTCTCCCCTTTTTATAAGTTTGACAAGTAAATACATATATATTTGTGTGGGCCTATTACAAATTTAGTTTCGGGTTGACCGGTCCCCTCTCTAAATACAGGCATGAGGCTCTAACCCCTAGAACTCTATAGCCCTCCGTAGAACTTGGAACTACTTACGCCAGTGAATGTAACACTAGAGTGGCGTTGGAAAAGGGGCGCTTGGTGTTTAAGCCTCTCAATATCAATGTACATTTTTCCCTTAACATCGAAACACGTGACCTTTTTTAAAAGAATCTGACCTCCCATACTTTTCAATTGATACACCTGTGACTTGAAATATTACAGAAACAAAAAATATGATCCATAATTTAAATTTACAGCCTTTCCACATTGTTGCAGAAAGGCTTTAAATTTTAATATTTCTGCCTTTGTTTCCTTTTAAAACTAAGAAAATTCTTCGGAACAATTATAATCAGATGCATTATGTTATTAATTTTATTACAGTCTGTAAACGAAATTCTTCGGGGAAACTGGATTGTAGAAATTGCATTAAGGAGGGAGGAGGATTGTGCAAGGGTTTCATTGGGAAGGGTGGCCGCCGGGGGCGGCGCTGTAATCCCAGACAGGACGCTTGAACAGCGTAATCAGCCGCCGAGGCGGCTGAGGGGGAGATGGATTGCCGATCAACACGGCATTCATACATGCACGTTCACGTAAAGTCGTCATTCAACAGAAATTGCATTAATTATGCCAATATACCAGGCCTATAGCCAATTTTAGCAATCTCAATAATCTATAGCCAACAGAGGCGTGGCCCCATTTGCCCTATGCTTGTGCCCCAGTTTCCACATCAAGCTGTTTATAAATATATATAGAACAATCCGGGTGCCCTGTGACCAATGTGTTCTTTGAGTTGTCCCAATTGCTCTTTCATCCTGGCTGCAGGCCTGAAATGTACTGTATATTATCCAGATAAAAATAATAAAATCTTAATATCTTATTCAACACTTCTACTGCAATTTTATGATGATTCACACAAATTATTACAAAAAAAAAATTTCCAACACGATACAGCAAAGCTTCACAACAACAAAAATAATTATGTAGTTAACAAAAACCTTTAAACAATTAATAAAAGCTGCAAGTTGTTAACAGAAATTACAAGGAGCTAACAAAAACGACACACAGTTAAAACAGAAGTTGCAAAAGAAATTAACAATAGCTGCAGGTAGTTAAAACAAAGGTCGAGTTTTTTTCGCCAAAAAGACGTCTACACAGAAATCTTAAAGAACTTGTTGCATCTTACATGTACGGAGAACAAATCAATACATTTAACGGTATCATTGTGAAATGAGCTTATATTAAAATCTAAGCTGTCATATTCTTATTAGTTTGCTTCAGCAGAAAAAAAAAGTCTATCTCCCACTAATCTTTGTAACTGAAAAGCAACGGTTTTACGGATAAAAAGTTAACCGTTGTTTCCAAAAAGGCGTTGCTTAATGCATGAGCGGACACCGAGTTCTTTCACCTATAAATTACTAGTTGTTTCAAAACTAAGGTGTGATTACATCAATACCTAAAGCCTTGCACAATAAAAAGATTCTGGACAGAAGATCAATGGTTGTATAAATAGATTTTTTTCACTAAAGTAAACAGCTTTATAGCAAAATGTTTATTTGTTTCCATATTGTTGTGGATTGTGCAAAAGTTCACGAAAAGGGTGGCTCTAGGATGTAGCGCTGTATTCCTATTTATTTGTTTCTGAAAGGTCATCGTTTTATAATTAATTTTATATTGGCTCTTATTAAAGAAGGATAACAAAGATGGTCGGCTAAATTTTTTAGTCGTTGCAGAGCTTTATAATTTAAGTTTGACATCAAAAGCCCCATGAAGTCAAATCAATCAATCATTTTCAAGAAAAGCAATTCTTTTCGTGGATTAGGAACATGTCAAAAGATCTACGTAACTTGTATTAGTAAGTGGACGGCGAACAAAAAAATAGCAGTCACAATTTGATGAGTGGCACGTTGTACACTTTAAGTAGTTCTGCTGGCACAAGGTATGCAATATTTCTTTGGCACAGTACCCAAAAAAAAGGTTGCCAATCCTTTGTCTAGAAGACTGTAGTCCTCACCATAAAGTACATACGTCATTCAATTTTAATTTTTATTTTTCCAGGTGCTAAATTTGTCCCGGGGTGGGGGAGCCATCCCTATACCCCCACTAGTTACACAAATGAGGACTACCCATTCAGGGTAAAGTTTAGGCAGAGTTTACATGGAAGGTTTTTCCTGCGTAAAATTACACAACCAGTGTGAACTGAGCAGAGGTGCACTTTGCTCATGAACTGTTTGCAATATAAGCGGGAATCGGGGATTGATTCATTGGTATCAAGGATAGAGATGTAAAAGCTGGAAAAAGCCCGTTTTATAAGCGAGAAAAAACGGGTTTTTTGGGAAGGGAATTTTCAAAATTCCCAAAACAAAGGTTATTTGAACATCATGGGAATTTTGAAATATGGTCGTTTGAAATGTATAAAACAACTTTTGCGTTGCTTATTACTTATGTTAAGGACTAAATATTGAACTAATCTTGATAAGTAATCGATAGCAATTTTCTATATTTAATGCTTTAAAGTGATAACATTATTTAATTTGAACTTAGGAACATTTCTAATGGAATATAATGAAATAATTTCTGTTGAAAGAGGAAAGACGAAAAAATATAGGTAAAAAAAAGGTTTATTGAAATATTTTGGGTCTATTTTAAGTGCTTGTTTACTGGTGTTGTGCAAATAAACGCAAACATTGTCAAGGTAGTTTCTTCCCATCAAAGTTCCCAATATGTCCAAAATTCCCAATTTATTTCCGAAAATTCCCTGGCTTTTTGTATCTCTAATCGGGGATGGAACACATTGGCTTCTGACAATTTTCATTATCACTCTATTATGTTCAAATTCTTCAAGGAACATCGCTATGTAGTTTTCTTTCAAAGACGGAAAAGAGATATTTTAGATCAATATAGATATGTTATCCCTATATGTTAGATACAGTCAAACCTCGTCAACGCGAACTGTCTTCTGAATCCCCGTCAACAATGAGCAGGGAGTCTGCTACACCCCCCAAATTTCTTAACACCCCCAAACTCACAGTTCACATACCCGCTAAATATTCAAATTACAAGAAAGGAAATAAAACATTGCGCAAATTATTTTTCTATACTTTTTCTGCATATGTAAATTGCAGTAATCTTTTGTATGTAACTATTTTACAAAGAAAAATACGGATAATGATACTAAAAGGTAAAAGGGTACCACATAAAGCAAAATCTTGCCACTTCGAAATTTATTAACTGTCTGTAGTAGGTTAAATGTCCAAGAAAAAATGCTTGAATTTCGTTCTGCTCCACATTAAAAAAAAATAATTTTCCTATGTAAATATGGACGAATTATTTCATTGCTACTGAATATTTTATTTTGTTTCTTTTCCGGTAAGTACATTTATGAGAAAAATTAAAAACTTGAAAGTAAATTTCACCCCCCCACCACGTGAGAAAATATTCTGGAAGACACCCTGACAATGAGTACATTGATAATATGATTCTATACTCTTCGAGTGATTCGAACTACTTTTAACACGAATAAATCGCATCTCTGCGAATGTTCGCGTTTACAAAGTTTGGCCATATTGTTGTTTTTTGTTTGCACAACCTACGCAACGTTATCGTAACTCATTCATAAATTTTCAGAAAAAAACGAATATCATTCGCAACGATTTGAAGTTAAGTTCCAATAATACGAAGATTAAAAAAAAAAATCCTATTTCTGGGCTACGCTTTAGACACGGTTGAATGGCGAAATCTGATGAAAAGATTTTCTTTATAAGTATATCACAAAGAAAGTTTTAACCTTAACTTGAGAATTTTGGCAGTGGCATAAGCAAAGTAGTAATGGAAGATCATTAATTTCCGCCTACTCCCATTAAGTTTTGATGAAAACTACAGTACCTATAGGATCAAGGGACAACAGCAATTTAGCGCAATTAATGGCTTGAGGGATCCCTAAAGAGCTAACCCCCTTGAAAATAGTTGGCCCCCTAGAAAATTTCTGCTAAGCATTGAAATATGGGGTTCAACCCCCCCCTTCCACACACACACACACACACACACCTTAGAAAATGGACTAGTCTTCCTAAAAAAATTAACCCCCAGACTTCGAAACTAGTTACGCCCATGCCCGCTCTGTATCAAATAAAATCATGTTGTTCCATCCCCTCAAATTCGACGAAAAATCGCAGACGATAGGGAAGGAGCGACATTTATGGTTAGCCTACCTTATGTGCATTATTATAAGATATAATAACGATATTTTTATAAATAAATTTAGTTTATTTGGTAACGATTTTATTTTTTACTTGAAAGTAATCATTTTTAATGTAAATTCATTATTCTCAGAGGGCGCACTCACCCTGTCTAGATCCGCCTTTGGAGGGCGCTTCACGGACTTTTTTTAAATTTAGAAAAAAAAAGGATGGAGGGCGCCTTCTCGAGGAAAGTTCGACAGAATTCTACGGTAAATAAATTGCAATTAAAAAAAAAATCCGCAGCCTCTTACGCCCTGGGCAAGTGCCCAATAGGGAGCCGAATCATATCAGCAATAATATCAGCAATGTTAGAACAGAACAAAGGCGACTCAAGCCTAAATAATTGCTACATGATATCTCTATAACATATCCATTTAAAACTTATTTCATTAACATCGTTTTCAATATTCAAATATGATTCATGCGTTACAAATATTTTAGTCTCAATTGTCCTGCATTAGCTTTAGAGAGTCGCGTTATTTTCTGACGTTATGGTTACCACGACTCTTTCTTTAAAAAAGCTGTAATTGCTCGAGCCTTTTTTTCAGAAAGCTTAGGATAGCACGCATGAAAATATTGTAAATCCTTATCGACTTTTGTAAATTTTTTTGTTTACTCAAAGTTGAAATCTTCGGGACGAGAAAATTTTAATATCAATTGCCTTTTCAATGTATTGGACTGCTTCACTAAAGTGATTAATTCTAAAAAATGAAAAAATTTCAATTGCGGTATTTTCATTTGAAATTATTAGAAGTTTGAAATAAAATTTATATCCTTTTTCCTTATATATAATGTGTGTGTGTGTGTGTGTGTACGTGGAGGTGGGTTTGGGTGGGTGATTTTAAAAATTCATAAGGCTGAGAGTACGTGGACAGAATTGTCTGAAATTGTAATAACGAAAAATAAGGCGATGTATTTTAGGGGTATTGGTCGTCGATTCTTAATTTTATAATTTAAAATGTAAATGAATTATGTGTAAAAATATGTAAAAGTCACGTACATATTAACAGAAGTATAAGTCAATAAGTACCGAACATCCTGATGACAAAGCTTATTTAATCGAACAGCTATATGAACATGAACGGATATTTCTAATTAAATTACTTTGTTGCAAAGTAGAAAATAGAAAGAATGCAATAGATTGAATTCCTTTTCCCCGCGCCAACCAAATAATGCAAGAAAACACCAAACACTTTGAGTATTGAATTGACAGGAGGAAGCACGGCGCCGTGGTTAGTGGGTAAATATTACTGGGTGGGCTGTGAAGCTAGCGGGAGTCAGGGGAGGGAGGGAGCGGTTTCTGCTGTTGACCATTACCAAGATGGCTGTCAACCTGTTCCTTTCCTTTTACCCCACCCTCTCTTCCCCACTTGATCCCCGCGTTTTCCGGACGACGGCGACCAGCTTGTTTTTAATGAATTGACTACTTTTTATTGTTTGTTTGTTTGGCTTTTTTATGGCGCAAGAGCATCTGGGCTATACTGCGCCAAACATGGTAAAATCAAAGACTGTAGTAAACTACTTTTTAACATAACAAAAAGTATTAACACACACACACACAC
>QLNU02004572.1:10940-38674 GCA_006491805.2 Dysdera silvatica | reverse complement strand
AAATTAAAACAGATTGTACGTATATCCATACATTAACACATACTATAGAGGCTTAAGAAAATACATTTTAGAATACAACCCTCTGGAGTACTGTTTTCCAGATTGATTTTAGAACTCCAATCCACTTTCTGTAACTACACTTGTTCGCGATCCATCTAGATTTAAAAGATGCAAGAGAACACAATATTTTGCATCGTGGCTCAAGAGCAGGGACGCAGCAAGCCAAAGCTGGTTCCAGGCTCACTTCGTCCAGCCCTTATGACTCCTTCCCAGGGCCGGCCCCCATAGCATAAGTACTTGTCAGCTCGGGCCCTCGGGCTGCAGCCCCTTCTGCTCCCCCCCATCCCGTAGGCTCTGCTCGAGAGCAGAGGCTCTCAAGTTTTTTCTCTTACCGACCCTTTTCCTGTTTATATTGCACATAATCTTTGATACTGTCTTTTGTGATACACCCAAAACTTCCACTACCTTTGTTACAGAAGCATTCAGCATATGAGCCCAAACAACTTGGCGGCATTAAAATTCTATCAGATCTGACATAATTCATTCACAACTGCACACAGGCTGCCGTGCTTAGGCGGTGCGAGCTGGGCGGCCCCAGCGCCTCTAAAATTTAGGGCTGCCGAAAAAGTGTAGTGTAAGTACCAAGAAATCAGTTTTTAGCGGCCCCATATACTTTCGACAGAGTATTTGGTCAACTCACCTTTTGTGTGTGTGACGTCATACTTCCCATAATGCAACCTCTAAATGGTGGTCAAAATAAATACATGTGTTATTAGTCAAATGCGTTAGCATCAGTAACCTATGCAGCTTATCTTGTTCATTGTGGCGGCCATATGACCACTGCAGAGGCTCCTGGTTTCCGAAACTTGGCTGCATAAAAAGCTAGAAAAATTACTTTGTAAGTTCTAATATTATAAAACAAGCAGCTTTGTTCATTAAGTTAGCTTTTCATTAATTCGTTATAATTATAATAATTAGAGTAATAGTAAATTACAATGATTCGTATTTTGTTTAATTAATTTTTATCCTCTATTTTCAATTTAACTTCATTATCTTCCCTCTACCCTTACCTACAGCATTATGACCAGTGAAGGACTTTATTTTGTAATGCTAAACCCTGGTCAATCCTTTTATCGTTGTGTTATGCCAAATATTTTTAAGGTCCGCTTAAATCTGCTTTACCCAGGGCCGCTAACACCGTGAGCACAGCTCAGACTGCATAGGATACTGTTTTGATGACAAATGACGCATGTAACTTTAATTGACGAGTTTATATAGGTAGTTTCATTAAGACAAAAAGGTAACACCTCCTACAAGCTCCGCTATAGCACCCTGTAAATTAAGATGTGAGCTTCGCAAAGTGTGTCCATATTCTTATGCAACTCCTGTGTGTGTATATTATATATATATATATAATGATGGTCTATTATAATAATGTGTGAATTATTGTAAAAAAAATGGAAATATATGTAATATGTATGTAAATAAATAATGATGACAGAAGCGATTTATGAGAATTATAAGTTCAAAACTTCGTATGGCTTTAAAGTTCTCGTATGGGCTTTGCATAATTTCAAAGAAATTATTAAAAAGCATATTACAGCCAATGAATTTTCGAATCAATAAAACATTCGAGGTCTGTTTTTCAATAAAGGACTTCAGAAGAGATTGAATTAACGTTTAATGCCTGCTAGAAAGATCCTTTAATATTTAAACCTCATATTTTACTTTCAATTTCAGGTCGCAGAAACGGAGGATGAAAGTATTTCAACACCACTAAATAAGTAAACTTTCCTTTATATGATTTTTTTTTATTCCTAAAGCATGTATAGTGTGTCCCATAATTATATGGAAACGCCATTTACCGAAAAAACAAGAATTTCATGAGGGAAATGATTTATATTGATGAGATACACTTTATAAGAATCTGAATATCATACATCATCAATGACTACTTATACGAAGTATAAGTGAAATAGTATGTCTTTACAACTTCATTCATAAGGAACTGTCCCATAATTATATGAAACATGCAAAAATAATAATATATTAATTTCAAGCCTGATTAATAATCAAGATTCTTGCACATTTAATAACACGAAATACTCGTTATGGCATACTATCTGTTAAGGGATGTATTATTGTACAGTCAATATTATACCAACAGTTTATTATTTCTGCTTTGAGTTCTTTGATGGTTGCAGATTGCCTGTGATTAGCGTAGACAATATGAATTAAAACACCCAAAAAGTTCTCAATGGGACTAAAACCTGGGCTATGGGCTTGCTACGAGAATACTTTCACATTTCTGGATCTCAACATCGTTATCGCAAAATTTACTTTGTGAAGAGAAGCGTTGTCCTGCTAGAAAATCCAATCAGATCCGCCTATTTTTTCTGCAGCAGGAATCGAACTGTCCTTTAAAAGTTTCTGATAAGTTAATGCATTTTGACGTCAGAAGAAACGACAGGTACGACCTTGGCCATTGAAGCCAAAATATGCAAATACCATAACTCAGCCTCCTCCATTTTGTTGGCTGATTATTTGTCGTTCGTTGTGTCTCAAATCATGCCAGTAATGCTAGGCACCGTCGGGCCCATCGTGATTGATTTTTTTTTCTCATCGCTAAATAATACACGTATCTACCCTTCTTCCCGGACACACGGTTTTTGGACCACTCTAATCATTCATGGTTGTAATTTGCAGTTAAAGGAGTTTTCTTTTAAAATTTTGCATATATGCGGCCTTGAAAACAACAATGGTACACGTCCATTTTTGCTTAAAATGATATACGAAAGGGTCTGCGTCCAACCAACCGCCAGTTTCGTTCTGACGAACAGTAACGTGGTGCCATCTTGTGGCAATTAATTACACTATGGACATATACCAGTGTTGCAGGCAACAAGGCAACCCCAGAGGGTACTTCCATGGACTTAACTCAAAAAATTAATTTTTGGGACTTATACAACTGTTGTTTTCAACGCCTTATATCATATGTGGCATCTTTTTCAATATTACTGTTCAATATTTAACGTTTTCCGGGCGACTTAATTTTCGTAAAGAGATATCACCACTAACGGAGAGGTTCTGGATCAATCGCTTTGTTCAGTGAGAAATGTTATTACGGCATCCAGTTCGCTGCTAAGATGGATGCTTTCTGTTTCCGCTTAAAACGTTATAAATAGAAGATTTGCATCTTTTTAACTATGTTCAAATTTCGCTTAATTTCATTCCTTCTTCGTGCAACTTTCAAATATGAATTTTTTCACCGAACGACATCATCTTCGTCTCCCATGGCAATTTTGAAAACGCGCTTGAACCATTTCAAACTTTTTACTTGATCTCCTATAGTTCGTTCACGAAAAGTGGTTCGATGGTACCGTTAGAAATAACGGGAACTGATGTCACAAACGGCCTAGCCGATTACAGCAGAGGGGAGGACGTCATTTCAGAACTGGTTGTTGGCGCAGACAAACGTTCACTAAAAAACAGTTCTGAAATGACGTCTTCCCTCTGCTTTAATCGGCTAAGCCGTTTGTGACGTCAGCTCCCGTTAATTCTAACGGTACCATCGGACAAATTTGCGTGAACGAACTACACTTACAAATTTCTGACGTCAGGCAAATCTGCATATAGCTACACTTCTTTTTCTGGCGTGTTTCTGAAATTCCATATAATTCTGGGACGCTTTTTTTCTCAACTCATTTTATAAAATTATTAACATACGTAAAAATTAAACGTTTTCCATTCACCAAACTATGTCTGAAAAAGCAGTTTTTTTCATTTTTACGACTATTTTAATGGGTTTAATAAATTTAAAAAATTTTACAAATTATTTCGCTTTTACATATTTTCATACATTTATGGGGCACACTGTACACTACTTCTTTGTGTATATTATACGTATCGTATATACAAACACACAACGTTCGATAAATTCAGTTGCCACTGGCAAAGATTTTTTCAGTTACTGAGTGAAAAATATTTTCCCTACTAGGTTCTTAAATCCCTTTTTTTTATTCAGGTGGGCAGCTACTGATGTACGCAGGGGGTATTGATTTCATCGCAATGACATTTTGTACATTTAACATAGAAATACGCATATTGTAGCTCTGTAATCCCTCCATTGCGACTATAATCCCCCCCCCCCTTATGAACTTTCTGTGTACGCCTATGTGGGTAAGCATCGTTTTTGTCTGGCGAATTGTTGCCGCGATTTGTCGAGCTCTCTCTATACATAACAATATTATAATTACCATTACCTTTAAAATCAACATAATATAAATTTTTTATTAATTTTTTTTGCAAAAAGAATGATACAGGGTGCTCCGAAAGTTCGTAAAAACTTTAAAAACCATAAAAAAGGAACAAATAATGATAAAGAAGTGCGGTTTGGACAAGAGGGTTTCTAGAAAAATCGCATTTCTTTAATAGCAAAAAAATTTAGTTCAAGAAGTCACCTGTAGACGGCGCTGATACGCAAGATATTCAGCAGAAGTATACAACTCAGGCTTACAATAAAAGACCTTGATTCACGTGGAATGTTTATTCGAATCCAACATTATTGCATAATTGGAGAATGTTATCGTTATCAGATCAAGTATTGCTGGTGACGTGCTTTTACTTAAACATTGTATTAGAAGCTACTGCGTTGCGAAAATTTTGCAAGGCGAAACAACAAAGATGAGAAATGGCCACATATCATGTGCTGTTCTCCGTTGTTGTCATAAAATGTTTTCGAGATCATGTTAAACATCTGTTGCAACAATAAATCGATGGAATGCACAGTTGTCAGTGTCGTTTTCAGGGGATTTTTTGAACTAAAATTTTTCATACTAAAAAGTATCCGATTTTCCTAAAAAAATCTTTTATGAAAACCGCACTCCTTTATAATAAATTTTTCTTTTGTGATATTTTAAAGTTTTTGCACACTTTTGACGCACCCTGTACTTAATTTTAATGAATATATTTTAATAAATATATATATATATATATATGAACGCATATACATTTTAAATGTAACATTCAATTCTTCCTCGCTATTCGCTGTTTTGATTATCATCTGCTGTTCAAAAGAAACGAAAATCAAAAATAACAAATTTTTAATAAAAATTAAAACCTTTTTTTCAGAGATTTAAATCTAATTAACGATTCTGTTTAAAATGGTTTCGACTTTAAAACGTTGAGAAAACGTTGCTTTAGGTAAACATATGGGATGTACCTATTACGGGTCATTGCATGTGGCTTATGAATTTTGTTTTAGTTTGTAGAATAAATAGGTATATGTTACATAAAAATAACAGAAAGAAATTGTTTTTCTGCATTTTTTCAGAAATATGTTGCAGGAATGTATAGCAATAAATTTTAAACCAAGACATGTCTTGCGACGAAAGTTAGGTTATTGGTATAATAAAATGACTATCAGACAGGATGAACAGAAGCGCCCCTGGTGGGGAATTAAGGAAGTTAAATTTTTATTTCGAAAAATAATGAAGATGAGGAAATATTTTCAATTAGAAAATTGTAGAGTGTCCTTCAATTTATAGGAAAATGTATACGACTCACATGTAATATGTACATGTACTGCCACAATCTGAGGTGTTCCGGAAGTTTCAATGCATCGCTTTCGGTTAATGCTTTATGGTGTTTTAAAAGTTGAGTTTAAGTTCTTATAGAAAAGAAACCATGGTTTCTCTCTTATAAGAACTTCAGCTCAACTTTTAAAACACCAGAAGGCATTAACTGAAAATGATGCAAGGAACCTTCCAGAACACCTCACTTTGTGATAGTACGTGTACATATTGCATGTGAGCTGAATATCTTCTCTAATTGAAGGACACTCTACAAAATATTTACCCATCTTTATTATTTTTCAAAATAAAAATTTTAACTTCCCCAATTCGCCATCAAGGCGCTTCTGTTCATTTGATCTGTCAGTGCATAGTCCTTTTACCATACCAATGGTTAACTTTCATTGCAAGGTCTGTCTTAGTTCAAAAAGTATTGGCCGCATTCGGACTTCTCTAGAAACCCTGTATATCAAATTCAATTCCTGTAATAAAAAACATTCCTATTTTGTGCGCATTTCCGCAAAGTAATTTGCCCATAGAAAAAGCAAAACTGCGATCTCACTGCGCATGGGAAAAATATGGATGAAATAGATTATAATATGATCAATTTTTTGTTTTGTGTCTAGGAAACCCGAAGAGGAAGCGCTGGATAAAGAAACGAACAAAAAAGAGACAAGAAGGAAGAAAAAAGGAAATTTAAGGAAAGAGTGAGAAAATCTAAAGATTTAATTCACAGGGATTACAATTAACAATATTATATAAAGTAGCTTATCCGATATTTGTAAATAAAATTGTTATTTAATACTTTCGTTGATGCGTAATCATTTCATTTTTTACAGCGTTGTAGCTTTCACAGGGCAATAAAATTATTAGTTTTATAAATAATTTAATAATGTTTGTGTGTATATATATATATATAGGGTGCACCAAAAGTTTGTAAAAATTTTAAAAAAATCATAAAAAAGGCCCAAATAGTGATAAAGAACTGCGGTTTAGATGAAAATTTTTCTAGGAAAATCAGATTTTTTTAGTAGCAAAAAATGTTTAGTTCAAAAAATCACCTACAAATGGTGCTGAAAACTCCAAAAGACAATGGACAGGACAACTGTGCATTCCATCGATTTATTATTGCAACAGTTGTTCAATATGACCTCCAAAACTTTGTATGACAGAACTAAGGCGAACAAGACATGTGGACATTTCTCGTCTTCAGTTGTTTCTCAGTGCGAAATTTTAACACACAAGTTTCACAGTGCGAAAACGCAGTGGCTTCTAATTCAACATTCAGGTAGAAGAACTTCATAAGCAACGCTTGATCTGGCAACGATGACATTCGCAAATTATGCAGTACTGTTGGATTCAAATGAACAGTCCACGTTCATCCAGGTCTTTTATTGCTAGCCTGGATTGCATACTTCTGCAGAATAACTTGCGTATCAGCGCCATCTGCAGGTGACTTTTAAACTAAATATTTTTTGTGACTAAAAAAATCAGATTTTTCTGGAAATCCTTTGGTGCAAACCGCGCTTTTTTATCGTTATTTGTTCCTTTTTTATGATTTTTTAAAGTTTTTGAAAACTTTTGACTCACCCTGTATATCCACATCCAGTACACCCACATGTGTGTGTTATCAATTTATCAACAAAGGTTACACAAAAGTTTATATATGTGCAATTATCTTTACTTGTTTCATGCTCTTAGTATATTCTTAAATTTCATTTCCTGGACCAATGTTTCGATTAAGCTTTCTTTTTATTTATTATATAATCGAACACTACGCTGATTAAATTAAACAATGTCAATCAATCAACGTTTATTGGCGTAGTGATACCAACGCCGATGGTATGGCGTGATTAGATGGTGAAACGTTCGAAAGAAAATAAATATTTCTGCCTTCGGTGGGACCTGAACCCACGACCTTCCACTTGCCGGGCGGAGGCTCTACCCACTGAGCTACGAAGGACAATATATAATCTCTTTACGAACGTATATATATTGTTGCCAGTTATTTCGCAGAATGGTGTAGTACATAGACTACTATTTAAACCAAATTGCAAAGAGACTGGTATTAAATTGATCGAAATGCACGTTGCAGCATATGTATTTATTTTATATAAATCGAACACTACGCAGATTAAATCAAACAACAGCACAAACAGCATATACAAAGTGCATCCCTCAATCATCCGATTCCTACAGAGCAGCATGAAACAATGGAGAACCCGGTTACAGCTAAACACGCCAGACAGTAAAATAGAAACGGCCGAGATCCCCATCCGCCGCGGAATCTTTCAAGGAGACGCACTAAGCCCCCAGTGGTTCTGCTTGGCGTTAAACCCCTTGTCAAGGATGCTGAACACAAGTAAATACGGATACATGCTGAAGAAAGACAAGAGAAACCTACATAAAGTCTCCCACCTCATGTACGTAGATGACATCAAGCTATACGCGCCAACAATCACCCAACTCCGACAACTCATCAGTATAACAGAGACATTCTCCAAGGACATAGGAATGGAATTCGGCCTCGATAAGTGCAAAATACAGAAGAATAGCAAAGAAGATTTACCAGGCATCGAACTCGAAGACGGGAGACTACTGAAGACCTTGGACGAGGGCGAAACCTACAAATACCTAGGGATAATGCAAAAACGGCAGCAGGAGCACAAGAAAGTCAAGGTCCAGCTCACGCAAGCATTCCAAGAAAGACTTAGAAGCATTGTGAAGACGAAACTGAGCGGGAAGAACACCACGCAAGCAATTAACGCATATGCGGTACCAGTGCTCACCTACTCCTTCGGGATCATCAAATGGTCCAACACTGAACTAGAACAACTCCAGCGGAAAATGAGAACCATCCAGAGAAGAGCCGGACAACTACACCCTGCAACGGCAATTGAACGGCAAACACTACCCCGGGAAGAAGGAGGACGCGGACAAGCGGACCTCAAAGACTTACATGACAAGCAGATCCAGAGCATGAGGCAATACTTCCAGTTGAAGAGTCCCCGATCGCCACTCATCCAAGCCATAATACAAGCAGATGCAAATTACACGCCACTAAACCTGTGTAGTACCGAAGAGCGTGTCCTGGAAACAGCCAACGAACAGAAACTAAGAACTTGGGCCGGAAAACCATTACATGGCAGGCACTACAATGACCTGCAACAACCACACGTTGACAAAAAGGCATCAAATTCTTGGCTGGCCAAAGGCACTCTCCAGCCAGAGACAGAAGGATTCATGCTAGCCATCCAAGACCAAGTGATCGCAACAAGGAACAATCAGAAATTCATCCAGAGAAAAGACATAGAAAGCGACAAATGCAGACACTGTCATGCGGCATCGGAGACAATCCAACACGTGATGGCAGGATGCAAGATCCTTGCGCAGTCAGACTACAAACATAGACACGATCAAGTAGCGAAAATAGTCCACCAGAAATTGGCAGCGAATGCTGGCTTTCTGACAGAAAAATGCCCGTACTACAAATATGAGCCAGAGACCGTGCATGAGAACGAAACACACAAGCTTTACTGGGATAGAGCAATCATAACAGACAAGACAGTCCCACATAACCGTCCTGACATAACCCTCGTCGATAAATCGAATAAGACCACGTACTTAATCGACATAGCAGTACCCAACACCAATAACATACAGACAACCTACACAACGAAAATCACCAAGTACCAAGATCTCAGACATGAAGTACGAGATATATGGGGTATGGAAAAGATCTTCATCATCCCGTTAGTCATCTCAGCAACAGGGATAGTACCAAAAACGCTTGCGACGAATTTGGAGATACTCAACATTGACCCAAACACCTACATTGAAATACAAAAAGCCACAATCCTAAACACGTGTCACATTGTCAGGAAGTTTCTAGACATGGCACATTAAGAAGTGATGTAAAAAGAGGCTTGGGAACATGGCGCTCTGCCCGTCCCAAAGCCTGTTTCCGCCAAGAATGGGCGAGGAAAACTTTTTTAAAATAAGAATACAATGTGTGGTTCAAATTACAATATTTTTGACGTTTTATTGTAATATGAAGCCCTTATTTGTCAGTATTTTTTACACACTGGTTTTCGGGGGAAATGCTGACCTTCATTATAAACTATTAGATATATTAAAAAATTATAAGATTATTCTATACATTTCTGAACTATAAGGGACAACCATATATTTTATTATATGGTATCTTGTTACATTTTTATTATTACTATTTCTTATGTTGTAAGCAAATAGTGTGTAATAAATAAGAAAAGGGGATTTGATGAAATACATTTATTAGGATTAATACATTAATCCTAATAAATGTATTTCATTAGGATTAATACATTAATTAAGATTTAAAAATGTTAGGAGAGACCCGAGCAAAAAAGGGTTGAGGGACACCGTTTTAAATAATTAAATATTTAAGTGTGATTATGTGTATTTTACATCCTGTACTCGCAGTGTGTTGTATATCCAAGTATTGCAGTTTTGTCAGGGCAAATTCCATTTTGTGACTATGTGCTTGTCTTATAATTCCGGTGTCTTAACGTAAGCATGGTTCAGATACACCGCTCCCGTTGTCCGGAAAAATAAGCAAATTTTAGATACCCCTCCCCAAAAGATACTTAAGTACTACTTGAACAGTCCCTCAGTAGTAAACACGCAAGTGTTCCCAACCATTTCGATTCAAACCTCGATTTGTTGCTGGTAGATAAACGCGTTACCACTGCACTACCCAAGGGCGGACGATGGTACTGGGGCCCTCCCCGGGACAATTTTTAGTTTTGGACTGTTAAATAGTTTAGGTAAATGTTGTTATATTACTAGCCTTCCTCTATATTCACCAAAATATTTAATTTACGAAAACGAATTAAGTTGAGTTCTTCTTTAATTGCATCCGTCATTTTGAAAAGGGGTTATATTTCATTGTTTTCATATGGAGTTGACCCCTTTTCAAAATGACCGATTCAATTAAACTATATGGTTTAGGATAGACTATAGTCAAGTATGACAGAAGGATAACTTAGTAAAGGAGACATATACAATAACCAAAAACGATAATTTACAATGTAATTAATAGAACAAGTTTAAATTTAAACTATAAAAACATTGTAATTATTTTACTTTTTTTATAACAAGCGACTTTTTAAAAAACTTGAAGTTTATAGTGCAAAGTCTAGCCATCTTGGTTTCTTTGAAAATTTGTCAATCACTTTTTTTACATCAATATGAATGTCTCTATGGATGTGTATTAAAAGTCTCTCTTCTGTCATCCGCGTTCGAAGCCAAGTTTAACGGCGCTTCAAGGATAAAAAACTACGTTCTGCTGAAGCAATACTTACTGAAAACGTAGTTTGAAAGGCAAGAAGCTTATAGATTCGTGGAAAAACGTCTTGATCGCATTTCTCCAAGACTTAGAGACTTTGGACGCCTGTGTAAGACTTTTATTTATTACAGTCGTAACAAACAATACATAAAATATTAATCATCTTTTACCTAATTAACTTTGACAGGGGTGCTCGCCCTCTCCGCCCGCCTCTGGACCCTTCCTTGGTACCGCCATAGATTTAAATAATTTGGAGGAACTCTGTTAAAAGGCAATTATGGGAGAGGGTGACATACGAAGCAAACGTTAAAGATTCGGAACTACACCCCACGCCCAAGCAAGCCAGTTAGGATGATTCCTTCAATAGACATACAGTAGGGAAATTATATCTCCAAAACAGCACATTAAAGTCCCATTGTTTAATTCAGTTCCATTTTCTCCCCGACCAGAAACCTGAGAAAAAGTATGGGAAAGGCAGTTGTTATATCGATAGATGTATCTCTAAAAATCAGATTTTTTATCAACAGCTGGCCTATTCCCATCTTTAGATTGTCAACAACTGAGTATATATATAAATTCCTTTGCCACTTTCTCCAATAATTGCCGGAAACTTGACGGTCAAATTAAGGACGACATGGTTACCAAACTGATTGTATTGGCTGCCATAGTAGCAGTAGCGAGTATGAAATTTTTATTTCTTGTAAAATATTTACTTTATATGCAATATTTCTTCTGATTTGAATTCAAGTCTATACCAATAATGATTGGTTGTTTAACGTAGATCATCAAATTCTTTTAATTGTTATTTATTGTTTATTATATAACAACTGTATATATATGTTACTTTATGTACAATCAAGGCCAACTAATTGGCCTTGTTTACACATGTTATTTGGCGCCCCCTATGAAAAACCCTATTAATTACTTCAACAGAAAGTGGGGACACCTTTAAAATTCACGTGAGCAGGCCTGTAGTAAATCTAGTTGGCCTTGGTACAATAAAGTAACGAATACATTTATTGCTGAATAATATTTATTAACATGCATTCCTTCATTAGATTCACAGAGGTTCATTAGGCCTAATGAAAATCCAGATTTGTTCCAGGGAGACATTAGCGGAGTAGACGAAATTCCAGTATGTCATTTATATTTTTTCTTTTTAGAAATTTAATAATTCAAAAACTTGTGTGTGGTGTGTGTGATCACTTTCAGATGTGTGATTCATCGTAGCCTGTGCGCTGATTTGTAAAATGGTTTGAAGCATGAATCGATCTCTTGATTGCCTAATATTGATACTTATTGAATAAAATTTTTGGACTTCATTTTTTTAATTTTGAAGTGACCAAATTCATGCTTTTTTTTAAAAAAGGGGCTGAATTTCTTAATTTGAAAGATTTACAAGCAGATTGTATTGTACCATAATTATTCATAAAGTAAAAGTAAGATTTTTATATTGTGAAATATGAATATATGAAAAAAAAATAATAACCCGAAATTAACAAATACCATAATCGAGATAATATTTATGATTAACTCTGACTGCTTTTGTTTTAATTTTATTTTGATTGACTGCTTTTGTTTTAATTTTATTTTAATTGACTGCTTTTGTTTTGAAGATTACATGAATTTACGAATTAATCAATTTAAAGTTTTAAAAAAATGGATAAATAAAGAACAAGAAATAATACTTGTGGATAGGCTATATTGTAGTATTATGTATCTTAATAATTGCTATACAAATCAAATTTGGTCTTGTTTTTAATCAAACCTTAAATTTATTTCCCATTAAAAATAGTAAAATACAAACAGTTTTTAGTTATAATTCATCTTTGGGTAGAATCATATTTAATTACAATAATTTTTCAACAAATCTTGCAAAAATTGAACAAATTGCTCCTTTAGCAATTATAAAGACTATATAGACCCAATCCATAGACATGTAATAACTGGTGCTTTGCATACAGTGATGAATCAAATTAACTCCTTTAAAATATGGTTCAAAATAGACACAAACATACTCAATCCAACAGAAATCAAATTCATAGACAAATTCTTAGGGATCTAAATAAGTTTGTTTACAAGTATGCAATACCACATAATGAGCATATTGAAAGTTTTCAACACTGGATAAATCAGACATTCAACGAAATTAAAGGATTTATAAAAATAGATCATACAGATATTACTCTTAATAAAACTATACTAAAATCTATTAAAAAACTTCAAGAAGATTTCATTATAACAGCTGTGGGCAAAACTAATGATAATTATGCATTTATATATGAAAAATTTTATAAGGACGTCATATATGGACAATTGGATAAAGGAAAGAGTTTTGAAAAGACGAAAATAACTGAAAGAGAGTTAAACAATAGAATTCTTGCAAAACATAAAGGACTTTCCATTAAAATAAACAAATTGTTACATAGTTATATATATATATATATATACACTGCACCGAAATTTCATAAAAATCCTATTAAATTTAAAATGATCACATGCAGCACTAACACAGTTATCACACATGCTAATAAAATACTTTTGACTTAATCAAACAACAATATTAATCAACGTTTATTGGCGTAGTGATACCAGCGCCGATGTTATGGCGTGATTAGATGGTGAAACGTTCGAAAGAAAATAAATATTTCTGCGTTCGGGGGGACCTGAACCCACGACCTTCCACTTGCTGGGCGGAGGCTCAGTGAAACGTTCGAAAGAAAATAAATATTTCTCATGGGCGGAGACAGACTTTTAAAAAGGGGGGGCCAATTACTCTTCGTCCGTATTATCATCATCAGTGTCAGAATATGTATATATATATATATTGTGTTAATTATTTTAATTAATTAGTTATATTAACTACATTATATATTTATATAATATAGATCCCCTTCCCCCGCTAACGGCGCCCGTGGTCATATCCCTTATTATTAGCGATATATAATACAAATATTAATTTAATATTATATAGGTTAATATTAATTTATAAACTCCCTTATTATGTGAGAGTTACTTGATTTTACAAAAAATTCTATTTTCGAAAAAACATTGTAACTTTTTTTTTTTTTTTTTGTTTGATACCCACCAAAATTTAAATGATTAAATGGGAAATTAAAGCAAAAAATTACATTTCTGCTTTGAGGGTAACATGTTTCTAAATTATAAAACATGATGTTAACCATACAACGCTTCTCAAAAAATTTAGCTACATAATTTTCATTTCATCGCAATTTTTAATTAATTAAAACCAGTTATTGAGAAAACACAAACATTTTCAATCTTTTCAGAATGAAAATATTTACAGATTAATCACGATAACAGTTTACTGAAAATTTTGATTTTTTGAAATTTAACAATTTAAAAATTGTCGTTCATGACTAATTTTTAAAAATTAAAAAAAAATCACATTTATATAAAAATTAAATTACAAAAATGATGATACGTATTAGGGTGCTCAATGCAATTTTTAAACTGCTTAAAAATATTTGTAAAAATAAATTCAGTCGAACTAGGGGCGGACTCAGTCGTCTCAAAGGACTCGCCCATAGATTTTCGGAGAGCTCGAGTCCTAACTCCCACGAGGGCGCATCGGCCCGGGAGCCAGTGGCATAGTCCACCCCTGTATACATATAGCCTACTTTTACAACAAAAAAAATTTGAAAGAACATACCTCAGCTAGTGAGCTATTTGCTGGTAAAGCATTCAATTTCTTGCGGTTTTCCTGTGGTAATTCCTTGTTTGAATCTTCAGTTGAAAGATCATTAGAATCTATTTGATCACTCGATTTAACTCTTCTACTCTGAAGAAACGCTTGCAATGAAGTTTGCCTTTTCATTTTTAAGGCATCTGTTTTATAACTGTTTAGTTTAATTATATAATATTATATGCATCACTCTTTGTCTATAATAATTTCACATTACCTTTATTTAAAAATTTTGTATATACATAAATATATTTTTTTCATCATAATTACAGAGCGTACAAAATAGGTACCTATTACTTACAAATGCAAGGGTCTACTATTAGTATAGAATCTAGTGACTTTATTGACATTGTTCAGTCAGGAACTGGTTTTATTGTTATGACCTATAAGTTTGATCAGATTTTTCTCTCAGACGATGTGGTGTCGATTTCAAAATTTGTTTACTTCCTTAGGAAACGACTATTATGTTGTAATCCCGGAATAGCGTTAACAAGTGCGTGTTACAGTGGCAAAATATCTCCCCTCATTAGCGGCTTCTTAGTGAAAAGGTTTCTTTTGGGGACGTTCCCCCCAGTGGGACGAACATCGCCAAAAGGAACGTTTCCACGAACTGGGGGTCACCCCTCCAATTCCCATAAGGTGGCCTCGTTGCTATGTTGAACACTGTATAGCTTAGGAAATAAATCTCTTTGTGTTTCCCTGCCCTCTCAAAATCTACCCGCCCACCGAAAGCTAAATCTTTTTTGAACGGATTGAATTCATCCATCTTTATTTTTATCTATTTATTTTTATATATTTATCTTTACTTTTGAATAGGCAAATATTTACATTTATTTATTTATCTGTTTATTTATTTACATTATTATTATTCTTTTGAAAATTCAATTGATAAATGGCAAAAGAGAGGATAATGATATAAAATTACAATTGACTAGAGGAAGGGGGGCCGGCCCCCATGCCCCTCCCTTAAAACTCCCCTGAACTCACGACCATCCACCGTTCATATCCCACCGAACGCAGAAATATTTATTTTCTTTCGAACGTTTCACCATCTAATCACGCCATAACATCGGCGCTGGTATCACTACGCCAATAAACGTTGATTAATATTGTTATTTGCTTTAATCTGCGTAGTGTTCGATTTATATAAATAAATGGACAATTGTCTTCAGAATTTTAATAAAGGTAAAAAAATTCATATTTTGACAATACATATTCATGTACTCTGGATATAATTGATGTTAGTGTATATTCATTTTCACATGTAAATATATTCATTCTTTGCATATTCATTATTCATTTCTCCAATTTTTACTGATTCTAAATACATGGTTTTGTTACGTTGTCGCTGAGGACGAGAGTCGGGCCCATAAAAAGCTTTTAAGTCCACACCCCGATCTCAAGTTCAGGGCAGCATTTGCAACATAACTCCTATTTTAAAATTTCATAATCATTCATTATAAATAAATAAATATATTATATATATATTTCTTTTCACAGGATCGTAATGCACTTACGGAAAAATGGAAACGTTGGCCAAATGGCGTCATTCCGTACTCATTCGACAGGGCAATGTGTACGTCATTCTTCCTTATTAGCTTTGTCATACATGTGTAACGTAAATATCATACAAAATTTCTGGCTCAAGTAGTGAGCATGAGTTGTGTCTATATATTACACATAGGCGAATAACAAGGGTAGTATCTACATACAAAAGGTTAAACACTGGTAAAATAGCAATGAAAAAGATCACTCAAGCTTTCGGACGCATCAGCAGCAGTCCTTCATCAGGAGTAATGCAGGACTGCTGCTGATGCGTCCGAAAGCTTGAGTGATCTTTTTCATTGCTATTTTACCAGTGTTTAACCTTTTGTATGTAAATTTCCTCCCTGGTACCTTGTAATTTGTTTCAAGGGTGGTATCAGTGATGTGTATTTTCCATGAAAACTGTAATTCTCTTATTAACAGCAAAAGTCATAAGTACAAGGTTAAGGTCACATCAATGCGTGAGAAAAGGCCCAGCGTATAAACCAAGAGGTGGTTGGGTCGAAACCAGCCCAAAATGTGGACCTTTGTCTTCTTTACGCATGTCATTAGTCAAAGGATTCCAGTATGAGCCGAAGTGCCGTGGACGTGTGGGTCCAGTCATCAAAGTAAAATTACATGCATGAACAATTTTTAAAATTAACTAAATATAATTCATGCAGTGAATCCAGAAAAAAAAATGTGAGTAACACAAATATGACAAGAAGAAACCAACAGTGTTTTTGAAAACTCGAGTTAAAAATTTTTGCATGTCCTTCATTAAAAATTACGATGATCAGTTAATAAAAATACTTCGTGAATTTTCATAAGTTCTGAATAATTTGTCATAATTTAAATTTAATGTCTGTAATCCTATTCAAATTCTCTGTAATTCTTTTTAAATTCTCTATAATTCTTTTCAAATACTCAGTAGTTCTCAAATTCTCTGCAATTCCTTTTAAATTCCCTGTAGTTCTTTTTAAATTCTTTGTAATTAGCTTAAGTTCTCTGTAATTATTTTTATATTTTCTAATTATTTCCAACTTTTCTAATTCTTTTTAAATTATGTGTAATTCTATTCAAATTATCTATAATTCTTTATATTTCTACGGTACTTCTTTATGTGTTTTCCCTAATTATTTATTTCTCTTTATTTTTTCACACATTCTTCGTACTTTTTTATAATATTTTCGATATTTTTAATACTCTACAGGTAATTTTTGAGGTGATCTCTGATTCTTTGTAAATTTTCAGTAATATTTCATATGTTCAAATTATTTATAAATCCTCTGTATTTTTTCACAATTCTCCATAATTCTCGATTCTATATACTTTTTCGTACTGGCAGTTTTCCATGCTACCAGTATGTGCGCATGTACGCTAATTTGGAACTCAACCATTCTAGCCTATATTAATCGTGTGTTGATTCTTTCAACTTCAAAATATGAATAATTAATGAGTAATAACTATATTTTTTGAGAGAGATGAAATCAATAAATAACTCAATGAATAATAAATGTTTCTTAACTGTCATCAATCCATTGCTCACTAATCAATTTTTGGCTATTCTACTTTATTGTGCAAATTTTTAATAGTTGTAATTTCTAATAATTAATAAAAATAATATAATAATAATTTGAAATAAGTAATTTGTTTAATACTGCTTTTTGTCTAGCATAACGTAATCTACTGTTCAATTCTTTAGTAAACATCCTGCCGGTAATTACCCAAGCTATGAAACACATCGAGGAACGCACTTGCATTAAATTTAAACCATATTCTGTTTCTGATGCTGGCTATGTTCATTTCTTCGCTGGTGAGGGGTAAGAGCCATTTTCTTTTAAAGCTTTCGCAAAAGTTCTAAGATTTTTCATATCCCCTAAATGAACATTTGTATAAATTTATAATCAGAAAACGATGTTATAAGCAAAGGTAAAGTAGAAAAAGTGCGATTTGGCCCAAGTTTTAAGTGGACATAGCCGCCATTCATCAGGAATACAAGAAAAGAAAATAAGAAATATTAAAAAATTAAAGATGTTGTTATTGCGTTGCCGTTTTCAATAAATAATTAATGTGAAAATTTTATTAAACAATTGGCAACACACTAGTCACGCAATAACAACGTCTTTAATTTTCTAATATTTCTTATTTTTTCCTTGTATTCCTGACGAAAGGCGGCCGTGATCACCTCAAACGTAGGCTGAATCGCATTTTTTCGACTTTACACACGCTTATGACGTTGTTCTCCGATTTTAAATCTTATCTTCGTAGTGCTACGTCTAGTTACCTTGTTTGTGAACATATGTTCATGCAAGAAATTCTCAGAGGAGGTTTAAAGGGCGTTAGTGATTATAGTTTCGAGATTGAAAAGAACGCTATGCTTATTTTTATAATTAAAGATAGTATGCTAGTTGTTCAGGGTATGTATGATGAAACTAACGCCATTGATAAAACAGGTGCATTTGACTTTGAAAACTTATTCTCGAACATTCCTCTTACAAGTATGCAAAATCTTGTAACTTTTCAGTATAGTGAATTCAAATATAGTATCATTATAAAAGAAACAAATAAAAACCTTGTGTTTGACTTTAGAGTTTTTGGAATTGTTTTTCTTAATGGTATGAGTTATGTATGGGGCGTTGGGAACAGCAGTGTTATAAAGTTACAAAAATGAAATTTTTGAGTTAGGTCTATGGAAGTTAAGTCCAACCTCTGTGGTTTGTTACAACACTGGTATATGTCCGTAATGTAATTAATGGCCACAGGATGGCACCACGTTATTGTTGGCCAAAGAGAAACTGGCGGTTCGTTGGACGCAAATCCTTTCATATCTCATTTTGAGCAAAAATGGACTTGTACCACAGTGGTTTTCAAGACCTCATCTAAATAAGAGGTATAGCTGTGTGTGGAAATTTTGCTGGTTCCCCTTCGCAGAGTTCTTTCTACATTTTTATGGAAACAAAAACTAAGAGTTTAAAATAAAAGAATTGAGATGCATATGTGAGTTTCAATTTTGTAAAACAACGAAAATGGATGTTTATGTACGGAAGCACAGTAAAACCTTTAAATAACAATATTCTAGGGAGCTGAAAAGGATTCCCTTTTCAACAGTTTATTTTTATAGACAATGTTGAACATAATACATTATATACCTGTTAGGATCGCGGGAAATATTATTAGAGCCAGATTTCACAATAAAACCCAAAGGCTTGAATTTCAGTACATTATCCAAATAAACAGTATTTAAGTTTTACGTATTAAGATAGTTAAAAACATGGATAAGGTGCACATAACTTGTATCTCTATGAGGAAAAACATGGTTTTAATTTTGATTTTAAATTTGATGCGATTTAGGTTGTGCATACGCCCATACATGACTATATTGCGGTACAGCATAAGTAAGGTCTGGAAAAGCTAGTTAATTTTAAAAATAGTTTTTCTGGCAACATCTGGAAATGTCAAGGAATTATAAAAATATTCCTATTGACAAGATACCGAAAAGTCAGGGAATTTTAGAAGATTATTTTGCTGGCACCTGTAACGAAAGGGGACCATCAGTCAGATTCTGTCGTTTGTGCCAACGATTCTCCTTACATTTGCTACCAGAGTACCTCTTTCTCATGCAATTTAGAAATCAGTAATGATTAGTTAAAACAGTTTACTTATTCATAAAATTAATGATAATTCTATTCCGTTTCAGTTGTTATTCACATTGGGGTAGGTCGGGCGGCCGGCAACCAATATCACTGGGACAAGGATGCGGAACAGTTGGAATGACTCTCCACGAAATCCTTCATGCTATTGGATTCGCTCACGAGCAAAACAGGTCTGATAGAGATAACTACTTGATTATCTACTATCAGAATATCATGAAAGGTAAGTACGCCTATACCGCACATACCAGATACTATCTCTTTCTTTTTTATACTTCCAAAATTTAGAACCTATACAATTTTATAATTTTATTAAAATTAAAATTTTTTATTTTTTTGTTTAAAATTATATGCTTACATCCTCTCTATACGGTGCGCTTTCTCCAAAAAGACCACTTTTTTGAGGTTGAACATGATTTTCTTTGTATATGATTGGAAAATCAATAAGCGGCATAATGCAATGCGATGTCAGTAATATTTATGTGTCAGCCTATTTTTCTATTAACTTCATACATCTTAATTGGATACATTATCACTATGTTATATATATATATATATATTCTTTTTAATATATGAATCAGCAATTTCTAGTTCAATGTTGTCAACTTGTATTTTTGTTTCCTCTACGAAATTATTGAACATGATCTTAGTTTTTTGTAGGTTCATCTTCAGTCCAACTTCTTTACTTCTAGTTGAGAGCTCCTGTACCATGTCTTGGAGTTCTGATGGGTTCGTTGAAAAAATAACAATGTCATCAGCAAACCGCAAATGATTTAAATATTCACCATTTATTTTTATTCCCCTGTTATTCCAATTTATTTGATGAAAAATCATCTGTAAAGCTGAAGTAAAAAGTTTTGGAGAAATGGTATCTCCCTGCCTCACACCTTTACCAATTTTAATAGTTTTGGTATCTTTATGTAACCGAAATTTTGCACTTGCATTTTTATACACACGTTTCACCATGTCAATGTACACTTCCTCGATGTCTGCTGATCTTAAAGAGTTGATGACTGCTGATGTTTTAATAGAGTCAAAGGCCTTCTCATAGTCAATAAATGCCACACACAATGGAAGTTCATATTCATGTGAACTTCCATGAGTCATTCCTTTGAGTCATGAACTCAACAGAAGTATTAAACTTGGCTGGAGTGCATTTGAAAGAAACAGTTTTATCCTGAAGGGGAAATTGCCTTTGTGTCTAAAAAGAAAGGTCTTCAACCAGTGTGTATTGCCAGTCCTCTTATGGATCAGAGACATGGAGTCTAACAGTTGGAGCAATACGAAAGTTACAGACAACGCAAAGGAGCATGGAGAGGTGCATGCTTGGAATAACTAGGAGAGATCGAAAAAGAAACACTTGGGTGAGAGAGCAAACTAGAGTAGAGGACATCATTGTTAAAGTAAAAGGGCTGAAATGGCGATGGGCTGGGCATATTGCAAGAAGAACTGATCAACGTTGGACAACAGAAATTCTGAACTGGATTCCAAGAGACCACCGAAGACCTAGAAAACGTCCTCAAACTAGATGGGTGGATGAAATAAGAAAACAGGTTGGGGTGAGTTAGTTATGGGGTGGTTCTAGTTATGTTTTGGGGTGGTTCTAGTTATTCCAAGCATGCACCTATCCATGCTCCTTTGCGTTGTCTGTAACTTTCGTATTGCTCCAACTGTTAGACTCAATGTCTCCGATCCATAAGAGAGGACTGGCAATACACATCGGTTGAAGACCTTTCTTTTTAAACACAAAGGCAATTTCTCTCTCAGGATAAAACTGTTTCTTCCCAATGCACTTCAATAAAATATCATTATAATCAATATAAATTCATATGCAATCTTCAATAATTGATTTCTTGTTTGCCAGGATATAGTCAATTTCACTAGTTCCCCCATTTGGGTGTTTCCATGTCCATTTTCTTTGCGGTTTCTTCTTAAAAAATGAATTCATGATGCTAAGATTTTCAGCTTCTGCAAATTCGATGAGTTGATCGCCACGTTCATTCCTTTCCCCATATCCGTATTTACCAACCGATGTCTCTCCTTGTTCCTGTTGTCCAATTCTTGCATTGAAATCCCCCATGATGAGCTTGATATGTTGTTTCCCTTTGGTGTGTAACTCTTTGATTTCTTCATAAAATTCTTCAACCTCTTCGTCGGTATGGCTTGATGTTGGTGCATATACCTGTACTATCTGAAGTTGGTATCGCTGGGTTAGTTGAACAACGAGCCTCGCTGCTCGATCTGATGTACTTTCAACTTCCAGAAGACAGTCTTTAATTCTTTTGTTGATTAAGAAGCCAACACCACTTGTTCTTCCAGTTTCCGTTCCTCTATAATAAAACAAATGTCCACTTTTAAGTTCCACCAACTCTTCACCTTTTCTTCTAACTTCACTGAGTCCTACAATGTCCCATTTGATCTTGTCTAGTTCCTCTTCCAATTCCTGAAGTTTTGCTTCAGAAGCAAGGGATCGTCCATTAAACGTAGCCAAGGTCAATAACAAACGGCAGCCTGGGCCATTCCAGTGATTCTTAGCACCCCCTGCTTTCATGCCACACTGACCGCTGCCTTGATCAGGAGCACTCCAGCACCTGGAGACTAGGGGCCATGGTTTCTGGTGTGTCAACATAATGGAGGAATTAGCCATAATTTCACCACGCTGGCTAGACGGGTTGGTGAATTAGCCCTCCCCTTCCGCCTTTCTATCCGTGCAGCAAATATTAATTTGCCACATAAATAGAAAGCTCAGCCTGCACCACTTGAAGGCGGGGTAGGACACTAGGTTACTGGCCTGGCCGGTTCCACACATCGTCACATACGTTCTATATATATATATAACACATTGTTATTTGTTCAACGTACCAATTGGAACGCCAAGACATGGTACATGAGATCTCAACTAGAATTAAAGAAGTTGGACTCAAGATGAACCTAAAAAAAAACACTAATATCATGTTCAATAATTTCGTAGAGGAAACAAAATACAAGTTGACAACACTGAGCTAGAAATTGCTGATTCATATATTTACCTTGGCCAGCTGATTTCAATGGATGGCAACATTATGAAAGAACTCAACAGACGTATTAAACTTGGCTGGAGTGCATTTGGAAGAAACAGTTTTATCCTGAAGGGGAAATTGCCTTTGTGTCTAAAAAGAAAGGTCTTCAACCAGTGTGTATTGCCAGTCCTCTCTTATGGATCAGAGACATGGAGTCTAACTGTTGGAGCAATACGAAAGTTACAGACAACGCAAAGGAGCATGGAGAGGTGCATGCTTGGAATAACTAGGAGAGATCGAAAAAGAAACACTTGGGTGAGAGAGCAAACTAGAGTAGAGGACATCATTGTTAAAGTAAAAGGGCTGAAATGGCGATGGGCTGGGCATATTGCAAGAAGAACTGATCAACGATGGACAACAGAAATTCTGAACTGGATTCCAAGAGACCACCGAAGACCTAGAAAACGTCCTCAAACTAGATGGGTGGATGAAATAAGAAAACAGGTTGGGGTGACGTGGAAGCGAATTGCTCAGGATAGACTTGTGTGGAAAGCATTTGGAGAGACCTTCATCCAGCAGTGGATAGATAATGGTTGAATATGATGATGATGATGATATATATATATATATATATATGTGTGTGTGTGTGTGTGCATGTGTGTCCTCCTGATAATAAACAAGTTTCTCAGAATTCTGTTTGTTGTAAATCACAACAGACTTACGAAAGCTACCTTACCCATGGCAATAAATGTACGCGCACCGCATATGACGCTGTTATAAATAGTAAACAAAGAGGACTCCTTTGCGTTAGTAAGAAAACATTTTTATTACACCAAATACTCCACTTCAGCTATCGTTTAGACAAAAATCAACACACACCCTATAACTGGCATCTTGATATATACCTGGATCATTACACCTCTGAAAAGACGGTGGCAATAAATTTACGCGCACCCAAATCTCTGCACATGTTGCTCGGCTGAACGTGCAAGTGTTTGCTGCTTTGTATCTTGCGCAGTCAACAATTTGAAAACGAAGAGCAGTATAAAACCTCGTGTAGTCTGCGTTTCGTTCAAAACTCGAAAAACTGGCAGAGAAAGGTTAGGACTGCAGATGGATACGGAATAAGATCCTTCAGAAACGACAATATGGAGCAGCTATGCGTCAGATTGCTGTGGAATTGTGTTTGAACGAGTCGACCGTCAGAACATTTCCCAAAAATTACGACGAAACCGGTTTCATCGCGCCTGATTGTAGCAACAGCAGATTGCGCAACTACTGCTAAGGAAGATCGAATTTTGCGTCGCGTTGTCACGAAACACCGATTTGGAATTTACGTATAAGTTTCAGAACTATGGAGCCAACGCATAGACCGACTTGTATTGCGACGAATTGCTATCAATATACTACATGACATGGGATATGGCTCATACAAGAGTAAGCGAAAGCCTATGTTGATGCCAGTTTAGCTAATGAAGCAGTTTGCATAGACTAGAGACCACATGTCCTGGACTGAAGCTCAATAGCGGAAGGTGATTTGGTCTGACGAGTCCTGCTTCCCAGTCCTATATGGAAATATCGGACGGAGAGTCATCCGCCGAATTAAGGACTCGCCCAAAACTGTGTAAAACAAAAAGTTAAGTTCCCAAGCATTGTTCAAGTATGGGAGTGTCTTGGCTATTGTGATATTGGTGATTTGTTTCCGTACGATGGGACTATTCATGTACAACGCTACCAAGAAATTTTACAAAAAAATTACCTGTCTTCTTTTGACCACCTTCGTTCACAGGAAGACACTATCTTCCAACAAAATCTCTCTGAACTGCATTCTGCACGCAAAACTGTCGTTTTGCGTGCAGTCCAAGTCCTTAATTAGTTCTCAAATTTTTCGGATCTCAACCCAATCGAGGATCTGTGGCAGATCCTCAAGAAAGAAGTGCGAAAAAAGTTCTCCCGATCAAAACATCAGCTAATGACGGTTCTTCAGGAAGCATGGGCCAAAATCCACAAGAACTTTGTCGTGCTTACGTCGAATCAATGCCTAGACGAGTTGCCGACATGTATGCAGCAAAAGGAGGACCCACAAAGTGGTAATTGTATCGCGAAAGCTAGGTGCGCGTAAGTTTATTGCCACCGTCTTTTCAGAGCTGTAACGATTCAAGGCATATATCAAGATGCCAGTAATAGTGTTTGTGATGATTTTTTTGTAAGCTACAGATCAAGTGGAGTATTTGGTGTAATAAAAATGTTTTCGTACTAATGCAAACGAGTCCTCTTTTTTTTACTATTTATAGCAGCATTGTATAGGGTGCGCGTACATTTATTGCCACGGGTAAGGTACATGCCCATGCTATTTGGTTTTTATTCAACTGCAGCTAATTCTTTCCATACCGAACGTTTTCTTAAATTACTTATAATTATGGATATAGATACCTTCCAAAAAAAAATGTATGCCACTAACATCATTATGATTTAGACACTCAGTTAGCGGTTAACTTTAGATTACTTTCCGGCAGTAGAGTCATTGCGAGCACCACTTCCTTGTCCACAAAGATGGATTGAACTGCTCATTAGCTTCACTGTATGAAGAATTTGCCATAGTCCGAAGGTCTTGTTAAGTTATTCGTCTCGATCAATATGGTCCATAGTGAAACCCTTGAAGCGTAACATATTTAAAAATATCTTGGAAAATATCTATTTTCAAGAACGATACCTTATGTAAAAATTACCTGATCTTGTTTGGGGAGTCCAAAAACACGGGGACTGAAATAATCGAAAAGTATACGTCACCCAATGACCTCATTCTGTTAGAAGAACCATTCTCATCTATACTTTATGAACGATTAGGGATGACCAAATTTAGAGTGAACAGAAATGAAACTGGAACAAGGGTGATTCCAAGGGATCTGAGCCAATTAAGAAAAGGGGGAATATGCACAAAGAATTCATTCTCTTAAATGTGAATGGAAAATGTGGAACGCATTCTTAAAAACATGTATTTCTGCCTCCTTTTAGATTTTGTACGCAAGACTATGTTTTCTTTTTAAGGTACTGAACTACAGTTTGCAAGGCTCGAACCACATCAAAATTGGCTGATCAACGCTTTTGACTACGGTTCTATCATGATCTATGGAGATACTGCGTTTTCGAAAGACGGATATTCCAAAACCATGGCTGCTAAGATACCTGGAGCCAGATTTTTGAACCCAGATCAAAAGTACAGTTTGTCGGCCAGCGATATTTACAGAATAAATATGCTTTATGAATGCCAAAGAAAAAGTTCATAATGCAATAATATGACATACAATTGTATTATGCAATTATCGTAATAATGTTCACTTATGTACCTGAATAAAGACATTGTTAATTATAAGTTGAAGTTGTGAACAGATTTCAATGTAATATGTTCTTGACGTTATATTATAATGTTCATCAATATGACATTATAATGTTCATCAATATGACATTATAATGTTCATCAATATGACATTATAATGTTCATCAATATGACATTATAATTTTCATCAATATGACATTATAATGTTCATCAATATGACATTATAATGTTCATCAATATGACATTATAATGTTCATCAATATGACATTATAATGTTAATCAATATGACATTATATTATATGATGTATATGACATTGCATATTATATGATGTATATGACATCGCATATTCTATGATTATTCGCTATTATTATTATATCACTGAAGGTCACTAAACATAGAAATGTGCTTATTTTTTCGGACAACGGGGAGCGGGTCATCTGAATCAAGCTTATGTTAAGACACAGAAAATAATAAGACTGCTACGTAGTCCATTCTATGGATGAATGTGAGAACATGATCATAGTTACATTTATTCATCACTACTCGGTAATATTTTAAATATTGCTATATATTTAATATATTATATACAGTGCGTTTGGTATTTTAGTGGACACCTGATATACTTACGTAAATGCTAAAAAAATACAAAAACTGCGAATAAGATTTTGAAGAATGCCGAGAAACCGTAATGTCTTGTAGAAAAACAATTTTTATATAAATATATCGTCATATAAATGGGGAAAATGCAAATTTATATAACAAACGTGGTTTGTTAATTTAAGGGATGCTATCATTCCTGACTAACAGATGGCAGTGCAGAGACTAAAAAATTTGCATATTGTATTCTTTCGATGCGTAGGTTCGTATAAATACCCGTGTGAACAGGTTTATGCGAAAACAGCGTCTGTAGTCATGGCAGAAAGGAAAATACTTACGGATTTCGAGAAAGAGGAAATTGTGGCTTTTAAATGAAATGGAAAATCCATTTTCAAAATTTGTCAGCTTATTCGGCGTCCAAGGAGTGCTATAGGGGCCTTTTCAAAAAGAAACCCCAAAAGGATCCACCCAAGAAGCGGAGAGCGAAGCCAAAACTGAGTAAAAGAGATAAGCGGAACATTATTAGAGAGGCCAGTAACACAAGAAAGTCTGCTGCAAAAATCCAAAACGACCTTAGTTAGCTCCTAGTTAAACGTTGGATAGTATGGAATGTGCTCTCTAATTCCAAAAATTTATCTTTTCGAAAAAAAAAAAGGGCAAACCACCTCTCACCCAAGTTTACAAACAGGAACACTTAAACTAGGCTCGACGACACATGAAGTGGAACGATGAATGGTTGCAGGTACTTTTCACGAACGAAAAGAAATTCAACTTAGATGGTCCGGATGCTTTTCAACATTATTGGCACGATTTACGGAAAGCGCCGCAATACTTTTCTCGTAGAGTTCAAGGAGGAGGGTCGGTGACCATTTGGGGTGGCTTTGGCTACAACGGTACTATGCCTGGAGCTTTCATCGGCAGTCGCATGAATTCCACCTGCTATCAAGAACTTTTAAAAAAATATGCCCTCCCATATGCCTCAGAAATATGTGGGGAAAACTGGATTTTGCAACAGGACAAC
>QLNU02004572.1:0-10840 GCA_006491805.2 Dysdera silvatica | reverse complement strand
ATAATACTCTGCTTTCGTATAAATGATAGCATCCTTTACGCCGTGTTGTACTCCCTGTACGTAAATTTTAGAACCATTCTGTATAAAGGTATGAGGTTATTTATATAAAACTGGTGTTTTTAATTTTGTTTTTGTGGATTCACTTCCTTGTTTTAATGAAATAATGCTGCTCTTCGCGCCGTGCTTATTAACATCGCGGGTCTAATTTCACGAACTCTCGGTTTCGGCCCGCAGTGACTCTGTGGTTGCAGCTAAGTACCTCGCTTTTAAGTGGGAGGGTTCGGGTCTGAATAGCCCAATTGTGTTAGAGTAGTAACGGGTTGTTCCATCTTGCCGTTAATTCAGTCGATTCCTGAGGTTCGATAGATCACGTGACATTCATCGTGCTTTAGTTCGAACGTCACACTAAATATAAATAATATGTATAAAGTCTCACCTTGCTTGCGTAGAATGACCATTGCTGCGCTTGCGCCATAGAAATACAACCAACCAATCGAATGTCAAGCTAAGAGAATCCCGTCTCAGATTTGTGCTAGTATAACCTTTGCCTCAGTGCCGGATTTACAAATGGCTACATTTATCACTTGCTTAGGGCGCCAAATTTCTATTGGCGCAAAAGGCGGTGGATTTTTTTTTTTTAATTGCAATTTATTTACCGTAGAATTCTGTCGATCAGCTCTCCCCGAGAAGGCGCTTTCAATCTTTTTTTAAATCTGAAAAATTGCGTGAAACAACCTCCCACGGCCAAGGGCGGATCCAAAGCAGGGGGGGGGGGATGTGCGCTCCTAAGAATATTAAATTTACATTAAAAATGATTATTTTCAAATAAAAAATAAAACTAATAAGTGAATTTTCAAGCTTTGCGCCCTCCTTGAAATTTTGTTCTGCATCCTGTCTTTTCCCCCCTTTCCCCAATATCCAAAAAAATCCCAACAATCGTCGTCAAATAAAATTAATTTATTCATAGAAAAATACCAAATGGATAGAGCGCCAATTTTCTAGAGACGCAAAAAGTGGGGAGTTCGCTTTTCTTTTAATTACACTCTATCTACTGTAAAATTGCGTCAATCCGCACTCCCCGAGAAAGCGGCCCCCTTCACAATTTTTGTCTTCATTTTAAATTATGAATAAAGAAAAGTTATTCTAACGGCTTTGCGCCCCCCCCCCATTAAACATCGAAAAGAAAAACATCATTTCCTCTCCAAATAAACTATATAAAATATCGTTATTATATTTTATAATAATGCACATACATTAATCATTAACGTCGCCCCCTTCCCTCTATCCTCCGCGATCTCCCGTCGCATTTGAGGGGGCGGAAGGACAGAATTTTATTTGGTTCTACTAGTACGGCGGGAGGGGGCATATGCGTAACTAGCTTTGAAGTTTAGGGGGACTAATTATTTTTTAAGGGGCTAGCCCTTATGCGTCAATGATTAACAGGAATTTTCTAGGGGTTAACCACCCCTAATTGCGCCAATGGAGGACTTTTTTCGATTTAAACAAGGTGTTTGACGTAATAAGTACAGCCATATTATTAGACACATTATCACATTATGGTATGAGAGGCAAAATTAACAATATTCTAAAAGACTATCTTCAAAGAAGGCAGCAAATAGTACGTATTAATGATATAAAATCTGTTTCGCTTGAAAATAAATATGTTGTTCCCCAGGGGTTCATTCTTGGTCCCCTCCTGTTTTTATTGTATATAAATGATATAGCGCAAATATCTAACAATGGTTATTTAACGTTATATGTAGATGATACAAGTGTGTTTATTCAGGGTAAAGACAAATATGGGTTAACTAGAACTGGTCATGAAGTAATTAAAAAATTTGAACTTTGGTTTAAAATAAAGTGAAAATAAAACAAAAGTATTAATTTTTATATAAAAAATAAGAAAATTAATAGAAGATTCAGAAAAAATTTAATTTAAATGAGAAATAAATTGAAATTGTTAAGGAAATCGACTTTTTGAGGACAGTATTGACAAAGGACTTGAATCGTAATAGGCAGAAAGAGAAAAAAAAGTGGCGAGTTCGGAAATAGGGAGTTTGAGAAAATCGTCGCGAACAGTCTCTGGAGATATATTACTGGGTTTATATTATCCATTTACATATAGCCACTTGACCTACTGTAATAGCATTTAGGGAAATCTAAATAAGAAAATCACCATAGTAATTAAATCGCTACAGATTAAATTTATAAAAATAATTGAAAAAAAAAAAAGTTTAAATCAAATTACACTATTTAGTAAATATGGTATTCTACCAACAGATAAGATATATAATTATAGTATACTAAAAATAATGTTCAAAAGAATAAAAGAAAATAAACATACAGGGAATATTGAATTAATAGACTATGAAAACAATCGAGCTTACAGAAGAAGAGATCAATATAGACTACCAAAAATCAGAACGGAATTTTATAACAAGGACATTGAATATTCGGGCTTAAGGAGTTGGAATAAAATACCAAACACACTTAAGGACATGAATAATATTAATGTATTTAGAGAAAAGCTATTAGAATAATTACTACTAAGAGGGACTTAATACTAAAAGGAGATTTTACGCCATTAAACTGTTAACGTCCTCGGCCTCGTCTTAAATCCTATAATTTTTACTGGGGATCCGTCATGATGGATTGTGATTATTTGTACTTTTTTACTTTTTGAATTGCCATGTTATTGTATACATATGTATTTTCTAAGTAAAATGGAAAGTTGCTACAACCATTATGACAAATAAATAAAAATTGATTTGATTTGAAATGTTTCCAAAGCTTTTATATTTTAACATGGCTACACACATTGCAATATTTTACTAATGGTTGTTAACTTTATATCTGTAGTATACGATATACATAGTTAATTATAATGCATAATGTAATATATACATATAATTTGTATACATAATCATCATCATATTCAACCGTTATCTATCCACTGCTGGACTCCAAATGCTTTCCACACAAGTCTATCCTGGGCCATTCGTTTCCACGTCACCCCAACCTCTTTTCTTATTTCATCCACCCATCTAGTTTGAGGACGTTTTCTAGGTCTTCGGTGGTCTCTTGGAATCCAGTTCAGAATTTCTGTTGTCCATCGTTGATCAGTTCTTCTTGCAATATGCCCAGCCCATCGCCATTTCAGTCCTTTTACTTTAACAATGATGTCCTCTACTCTAGTTTGCTCTCTCACCCAAGTGTTTCTTTTTCGATCTCTCCTAGTTATTCCAAGCATGCACCTCTCCATGCTCCTTTGCGTTGTCTGTAACTTTCGTATTGCTCCAACTGTTAGACTCCATGTCTCTGATCCATAAGAGAGGACTGGCAATACACACTGGTTGAAGACTTTTCTTTTTAGACATAAAGGCAATTTCCCCTTCAGGATAAAACTGTTTCTTCCAAATGCACTCCAGCCAAGTTTAATACGTCTGTTGAGTTCTTTCATAATGTTGCCATCCATTGAAATCAGCTGGCCAAGGTAAATATATGAATCAGCAATTTCTAGCTCAATGTTGTCAACTTGTATTTTTGTTTCCTCTACGAAATTATTGAACATGATCTTAGTTTTTTGTAGGTTCATCTTGAGTCCAACTTCTTTACTTCTAGTTGAGAGCTCCTGTACCATGTCTTGGAGTTCTGATGGGTTCGTTGAAAAAATAACAATGTCATCAGCAAACCGCAAATGATTTAAATATTCACCATTTATTTTTATTCCCTTGTTATTCCAATTTATCTGCTGAAAAATCATCTGTAAAGCTGAAGTAAAAAGTTTTGGAGAAATGGTATCTCCCTGCCTCACACCTTTACCAATTTTGATAGCTTCGGTATCTTTATGTAACCGAAATTTTGCACTTGCATTTTTATACACACGTTTCACCATGTCAATGTACACATCCTCAATGTGATTCCCTATGGTTCGAATCCAGGATGGGGAAAGCGTCTCTTTTTCTCCAAAATTACATAAGCTCTAGTTTGAGCTGTAATTAATACGTGGGTGGCAAAAATTATAGTATAATAAATTCCCCCACGAAAACTCACAAAAATCTCGCCCCGGAGGCTTTCTTGTGTTGACCATATTTGGCAATTGTGTTATCCCTGCGGAGGGTAATAATACCTTAACATCTTTACATACGGAGAAAGAGAGCGTTGTTTCCTGTCCTCATTCGTCTAGCGGTCCAAGACACTCCGGGCTAAACGGAGGGACCCTGGTTCGAATCCAGGATGGGGAAAGCGTCTCTTTTTCTCCAAAATTACACAAGCTCTAGTTTGAGCTGTAATTAATACGTGGGTGGCAAAAATTATTGTATAAAACGTACTATACTCGAATTCATTAAACTTAAAATTCCTAAGATTTTGCATACTTGTAAAGCAATGTTCATGAATAAGTTTTCAAAGTCAAATGCATCTGTTTTATTGGTAGCGTTACTTTCATCATATATACCCTCAAAAATTATCGTACTATTTTTAATTATAAAAGTAAGCCTATTGCGTAATTGTACGTAAAACGTACAGCTATATAAAATATAATATATATATATTTATTTATTTATCACAATGACGTAATATTTATTGCATGTTATCTGTATATATATATTATATAAATACAGTGCGTTTGGTATTTTAGTGGACACTTGATAACAGTGCACTATCGTGAGAAATAATGCCAAATTTGAAAATGAAAATAAAGATACTACAATAAAACAGTATTCTGCAAAGTGGAAGATTAATAATCTTTATTAAATCATTCATAAATGTAACAAAATCAAGATGAGGCTTTCAATCTTGTTTGAAAATTTAATGGACACTTACTGAAATTGGAGCGTTTTATGTACATTAATACATGATAGATGCTCCATTTTTGCATATAACTTTAAAGACACGTGAATCCATTGATTCTATCAATGTTTGTAAATACTTAGGATCGATTTGATACCAAGTTTCCACAATAGCGTCCTTTAAGGCATTAACCGACGTGAATTGCTTCCCATTTGCATATATTTGACGAACAATATAATCCTATACGTTTTCGATAGGATTTAAATCAGGACTACGTGTCGACCAAATCATACTTTTAACCGTTTTTGAATTTATCCATCTTTTGGTGGAGATAAGTGCATGGCACGGTGCGTTGTTCTGTTGCAAAATCCAGTTTTCCCCACATATTTCTGAGGCATATGGGAGGGCATATTCTTTTAAAAATTCTTGATAGCAGGTAGAATTCATACGACTGCCGATGAAAGCTCCAGGCGTAGTACCGTTGTAGCCAAAGACACTACAAATGGTCATCAACCCTCCTCCTTGAACTCTACGAGAAAAGTATTGCGGCGCTTTCCGCAAATCGTGCCAATAATGTTGAAAAGCATCCGGACCATCTAAGTTGAATTTCTTTTCCTCCGTGAAAAGTACCTGCAACCATTTATCGTTCCACTCCATGTGTCGTCGAGCCTAGTTTAAGTGTTCCTGTTTGTGAACTTGGGTGAGAAGTGGTTTACCCTTTCTTTTTCGAAAAGATAAATTTTTGGAATTAGAGAGCACATTCTATACTGTCCAACATTTAACTGGGAGCTGAAGGTCGTTTCGGACTTTTGCAGCCAACTTTCCTGTGTTACTGGCCTCTCTATTAATGTTCCGCTTATCTCTTTCGCTCAGTTTTAGCTTCGCTCCCCGTTTTTCGAGTGGATCCTTTTGGGGTTTCTTTTTAAAAAGGCCCCTACAGTACTCCTTGGACGCTGAATAAGCTGACCAATTTCGCGAATGGATTTTCCATTTTGTTTAAAAGCCGTAATTTTCTCTTTCTCGAAATTAGTAAGCATTTTCCTTTCTGCCATGACTACAAACCCTGTTTTCGCATAAACCAGTTCACACGGGTATTTATACTAACCTACGCATCGAAAGAATACGATATGCAAATTTTTTAGCGCCTGCACTGCCATCTGTTAGTCAGGAATGATAGTGTCCCTTAAATTAACAAACAACATTTGTTATATAAATTTACATTTTCTCCATTTATGTGACGATATATTTATATAAAAATTATTTTTCTACAAGACATTATGGTGTCTCGGCATTCTTCAAAATCTTATTCGCAGTTTTTGTATTTTTTTTAGCATTTACGTAAAAATATCAGGTGTCCACTAAAATACCAAACGCACTGTATATAATATATTAAATATATAGCAATATTTAAAATATTACCGAGTAGTGATGAATAAATGTAACTATGATCATGTTCTCACATTCATCCATAGAATGGACTACGTAGTAGTCTTATTATTTTCTGTGTCTTAACATAAGCTTGATTCAGATGACCCGCTCCCCGTTGTCCGAAAAAATAAGCACATTTCTATGTTTAGTGACCTTCAGTGATATAATAATAATAGCGAATAATCATAGAATATGCGATGTCATATACATCATATAATATGCAATGTCATATACATCATATAATATAATGTCATATTGATTAACATTATAATGTCATATTGATGAACATTATAATGTCATATTGATGAACATTATAATGTCATATTGATGAACATTATAATGTCATATTGATGAAAATTATAATGTCATATTGATGAACATTATAATGTCATATTGATGAACATTATAATGTCATATTGATGAACATTATAATATAACGTCAAGAACATATTACATTGAAATCTGTTCACAACTTCAACTTATAATTAACAATGTCTTTATTCAGGTACATAAGTGAACATTATTACGATAATTGCATAATACAATTGTATGTCATATTATTGCATTATGAACTTTTTCTTTGGCATTCATAAAGCATATTTATTCTGTAAATATCGCTGGCCGACAAACTGTACTTTTGATCTGGGTTCAAAAATCTGGCTCCAGGTATCTTAGCAGCCATGGTTTTGGAATATCCGTCTTTCGAAAACGCAGTATCTCCATAGATCATGATAGAACCGTAGTCAAAAGCGTTGATCAGCCAATTTTGATGTGGTTCGAGCCTTGCAAACTGTAGTTCAGTACCTTAAAAAGAAAACATAGTCTTGCGTACAAAATCTAAAAGGAGGCAGAAATACATGTTTTTAAGAATGCGTTCCATATTTTCCATTCACGTTTAAGAGAATGAATTCTTTTTGTCTTTTCTTCTTGTTCCAGTTTCATTTTTGTTCACTCTAAATTTGGTCATCCCTAATCGTTCATAAAGTATAGGTGAGAATGGTTCTTCTAACAGAATGAGGTCATTGGGTGACGTATACTTTTCGATTATTTCAGTCCCCGTGTTTTTGGACTCCCCAAACAAGATCAGGTAATTTTTATATAAGATATCGTTCTTGAAAATAGATATTTTCCAAGATATTTTTAAATATGTTACGCTTCAAGGGTTTCACTATGGACCATATTGATCGAGACGAATAACTTAACAAGACCTTCGGACTATGGCAAATTCTTCATACAGTGAAGCTAATGAGCAGTTGAATCCATCTTTGTGGACAAGGAAGTGGTGCTCGTAATGACTCTACTGCTGGAAAGTAATCTAAAGTTAACCGTTAACTGAGTGTCTAAATCATAATGATGTTAGTGGCATACATTTTTTTTTGGAAGGTATCTATATCCATAATTATAAGTAATTTAAGAAAACGTTCGGTATGGAAAGAATTAGCTGTAGTTGAATAAAAACCAAATAGCATGGGCATGTACCTTACCCGTGGCAATAAATGTACGCGCACCCCATACGACGCTGCTATAAATAGTAAAAAAAAAAGAGGACTCGTTTGCATTAGTACGCAAACACTTTTATTACACCAAATACTCCACTTGAGCTATGGTTTACAAAAAAATCAGCACAAACACTATAACTGGCATCTTGATATATGCCTGGAATCATTATATCTCTGAAAAGACGGTGGCAATAAACTTACGCGCACCTAGCTTTCGCGATACAATTACCACTTTGTGGGACCTCCTTTTGCTGCATACATGTCGGCAACTCGTCTAGGCATTGATTCGACGTAAGCACGACAAAGGTCTTGTGGAATTTTGGCCCATGCTTCCTGAAGAACCGTCATTAGCTGATGTTTTGATCGGGAGAACTTTTTTCGCACTTCTTTCTTGAGGATCTGCCACAGATCCTCGATTGGGTTGAGATCCGAAAAATTTGAGAACCAATTAATTATTTGGACTGCACGCAAAACGAAAGTTTTGGGTGCAGTATGCAGTTCAGAGAGATTTTGTTGGAATATAGTGTCTTCCTGTGGACGAAGGTGGTCAAAAGAAGACAGGTAATTTTTTTGTAAAATTTCTTGGTAGCGTTGTGCATGAATAGTCCCATCGTACGGAAACAAATCACCAATATCACAATAGCCAAGACACTCCCACACTTGAACAATGCTTTGGAACTTAACTTCTTGTTTTACACAGTTTTGGGCGAGTCCTTAATTCGGCGGATGACTCTCCGTCCGATATTTCCATATAGGACTGGGAAGCAGGACTCGTCAGACCAAATCACCTTCCGCTATTGAGCTTCAGTCCAGGACATGTGGTCTCTAGCCCATGCAAATTGCTTCCTTCGCTGAACTGGCGTCAACATAGGATTTCTCTTATCCTTGTATGAGCCGTAGTCCATGTTATGTAGTCTATTGCTTGCAATTCGTCGCGATACAGGTCAGTCTATGCGTTGGCTCCATAGTTTTGAATCTTCCACGTAAATTCCAAATCGGTGTTTCGTGACAACGCGACGCAAAATTCGATCTTCCTTAGCAGTAGTTGCGCAATCTGCTGTTGCTACAATATGGCGCGATGAAACCGGTTTTGTCGTGATGTTTAAGAAATGTTCTGACGGTAGACTCGTTTAAACACAATTCGCGAGCAGTCTGACCCATAGCTGCTCCATTTTGTCGTTTCTGAAGGATCTTATTGCGCATCTCCAGTCCAAATCTTTCTCTTGCCATTTTTTCAAGTTTTGAACAAAACAGAGACCACACAAGGTTTTATACTGCTCTTTATTTGCATATTGTTGACTGCGCATGATACAAAGCAGCAAAAATTTGCACGTTCGGCCGACCAACATGTGCAGAGAGTTGGGTGCGCGTAAATTTATCGCCACCGTCTGTTCAGAGGTGTAATGATTCCAGGCATATATCAAGATGCCAGTTATAGGGTTTATGCTGATTTTTTTTGTAAATCATTGTTCAAGTGGAGTATTTGGTTTAATAAAAATGTTTTCTTACTAATGTAAACAAGTCCTCTTTTTTTACTATTTATAGCAGCGTCGTATGGGGTGAGCGTACATTTATTGCCATGGGTAAGGTAGCTTTCGTAAAAGTCTGTTGTGATTTAACAACAGAGGTGTGAAACTTGTTGTGCTCCAAGGAGGATACACACACACACACACACACACACACACATATATATATATATATATATATCATCATCATATTCAACCATTATCTATCCACTGCTGGATGAAGGTCTCTCCAAATGCTTTCCACACAAGTCTATCCTGGGCCATTCGTTTCCACGTCACCCCAACCTCTTTTCTTATTTCATCCACCCATCTAGTTTGAGGACGTTTTCTAGGTCTTCGGTGGTCTCTTGGAATCCAGTTCAGAATTTCTGTTGTCCATCGTTGATCAGTTCTTCTTGCAATATGCCCAGCCCATCGCCATTTCAGTCCTTTTACTTTAACAATGATGTCCTCTACTCTAGTTTGCTCTCTCACCCAAGTGTTTCTTTTTCGATCTCTCCTAGTTATTCCAAGCATGCACCTCTCCATGCTCCTTTGCGTTGTCTGTAACTTTCGTATTGCTCCAACTGTTAGACTCCATGTCTCTGATCCATAAGAGAGGACTGGCAATACACACTGGTTGAAGACCTTTCTTTTTAGACACAAAGGCAATTTCCCCTTCAGGATAAAACTGTTTCTTCCAAATGCACTCCAGCCAAGTTTAATACGTCTGTTGAGTTCTTTCATAATGTTGCCATCCATTGAAATCAGCTGGCCAAGGTAAATATATGAATCAGCAATTTCTAGCTCAGTGTTGTCAACTTGTATTTTTGTTTCCTCTACAAAATTATTGAACATGATCTTAGTTTTTTGTAGGTTCATCTTGAGTCCAACTTCTTCACTTCTAGTTGAGAGCTCTTGTACCATGTCTTGGAGTTCTAATGGGTCCGTTGAAAAAATAACAATGTCATCAGCAAACCGCAGATGATTTAAATATTCACCATTTATTTTTATTCCCTTGTTATTCCAATTTATCAGCTGAAAAATCATCTGTAAAGCAGAAGTAAAAAGTTTTGGAGAAATGGTATCTCCCTGCCTCACCCCTTTGCCAAGTTTGATAGTTTTGGTATCTTTATGTAACCGAAATTTTGCACTTGCATTTTTATACACACGTTTCACCATGTCAATGTACACATCCTCAATGTCTGTTGATCTTAAAGAGTTGATGACTGCTGATGTTTTAATAGAGTCAAAGGCCTTCTCATAGTCAATAAATGCCACACACAATGGAAGTTCATATTCATGTGTTCTTTCAATTAATTCTCTTAATACTTGAATATGGTCCACTGTACTGAATCCACTTCGAAATCCAGCTTGTTCTCTTGGTTGAGCTGCATCTAATTTTTTCTGCAGGCGATGTGTTAGCACTTTTGTGAAGATTTTATAAATAGCAGGTAACAAGCTAATTGGTCGGTAATTTTTTAAATCCTCTTTATCACCTTTTTTATGCAAAAGAATTACTGTTGCAGAATCCCATTGGTTTGGTATGTTACCGCTGTTAAGACATTTGGTAAAGAATTTTGCAAGTATGTCTTCTACATATTCTCCAGCTTCTTT
>QLNU02004561.1:15465-27652 GCA_006491805.2 Dysdera silvatica | reverse complement strand
TGCAGGTACAAATTATTGCAGTCTTTATGTATGTAAAGAAAAGATATTTATGTGGAGAGGTTATATTAAAAATAATCAGATCTACTGGAAGTAGTGCACTTTTGCTTCATTTTTTTTACAAAGAGAAAAAAATCCCAAAAGACACCCTTTCGTAAACCATAGCAAATGTTTACATAAATTGTAAAATTGTAAAATATGGGGTTAAATTGGAGAAAAAGCGTGGCAGGTATGATGCAAAAACATGTAGTGAATCACAGACATGTAATAAAAAAAGGAACAGAATGAGAATGGAGAAAAAAGTAAAGGGTGGATTAGAGAGAACAAAAGACAGAAGAGTGGCAATTGAGAAAACAAAAAAACAGGCAACAGGTGACATACATGGCAATGGTTGGTTGGTTGTATTTTTATGGCACAAGGACAAAGGTCGTTCTGCACCAAACAAGGTGTTAAATAAAATTACATGTTACACCTTCACTGTCAGATTACTGAATATCTACTCCATCTTCTTGTTCCTTTGTCTGCTGTAGCTTTGAGTTTCATCAGGAAGAAGGAGAATTGACCACAAACTTCTTTTTAGGAGAAAATCTCTTTAATAACTATTATTTCAAGTATCTTTTTAACCACAAACAAAACATTTATGGACTCCTCGTAAGCAGGTCTCTAATCTGATAACTCCATTGCTGGATGCATGACCAACATGACGAGGGTGATGTGCGAAAATTATTAATTCACCATTAACAAAAAGGCAACTTCGGTTGTGACTCCATTTATACATTTGTAGTCGAACATCATGTGAAGATAGTATTTCAGTTGAACGAGAAAATTATCAGAAACAATTCAGTGGAAAATATTATGGTATTATATTGAAGTTGAAATGGCATCATTCAGAAATAATAAAATGCTATTCATTTATAAGCAGGAATAACTTGCTACGAATAAAGCGAAGTCCAGTTAAACGAACATAACGACTTTAACTCAGATTATTGCATAAACTCAAATACCAAGTCAGAGTTATTAGAACAGATTGAGGAACAACATCCTCCAAAATTACTGATCAGCAGCATGGAGTAAAGTTCGTTTAAAATCCATATATGCCCTTAGGCAAAGTTTACGCTTCCAAATGTAAACATTGTTACTCACACACCAAAACTAGAAATAAACATAAGGTATGAAATAGTAACAAGTTACATGGTTATTTAAACTTCACTTATACTATGCAATGCATGTGCTAAACACGTCATCTCACAATTGATTAATCGTTAATTTATTGAAACCTGCGTATATGCCAGATACCACACGTTCTACAGAAAGCAAAATTATAAAAAAAAATAAAAATCTAAGAATACAATCAAAGTCAAGGTTCATTTTCCCTTTTTATTCGAAATAATGCATTAGAATTATTTTTTCCTCCAGAATGATCTTCACGAGTTCATAAACTGGATGAAGTTTATGCTATCTGCATCCCAAGGGTACGGTAGTACATATGGTTTTAAAATGAAAAATTAAGCATGACAAAGATTTGGCAGCTATCAGCATCACTACACTTAAGATGTGGCCACACTTGTTTCGGTTTTAGTTTAATTTTTGCTCCACAGATAGCACCACGATATAATCTGTCAGTCTATGGTCAACTGGAAAATTGAATCAACTTCGAAAATACTGAGAAGCTATTATCACAGGACCAAAACTATATGATAGATTTCTAATTTTTTCACAACACCATGCACGTTTGGTTCTATGAATACAAAAAATAATAAATTTAGTAAATAAAAACTAAAAAAGAAACCTCCATAAAAAATGAATCACCTCCTAAACTAAACATGACAAAAGTTTAATTGAAGTACAAAAATGTAGTATATGAATTGCTTTATAGAAGTGTGCATATTTTATATTTGTAGACTTGCTCTTTAAGTTATTACAGTTTTTTAAAAGTTCATGATATTATGCCTTAAATGACTATCGTATCATGTGTGTGCATGTTTAAAATTGAAGACATGTTATTTACGCCACTGGTTAGCATATAAAAACATCTTGTAACATATTAGGATTTTGCCAATAAATAATTTCTTATTTGATTCCCACTAACATATACATGCAAAATCCATCTTCAGCAACTTTTTTTTTTTCATCAGTTACATCTCTCTCGAAGGATTTCCCAAAAGAAGGTAGAATTTTCTTTCTTTTTGGCCTTTTCTTTCTTGGAATCTCTCGCTTTGTTAATATAAATGTACACAATATGGCCAAAAATTGTTGGGAAAACAATTTTGTCTTGTAATGACCTAATAAATGCATCCCTCATAAAGTCCACTTCTTTTCTCAATATAACTTATTATTAGATTTTCTTATTTCAACTTTATTTTATTTATTTATTTACAAAAACAAAATGTACAAATTGTGCTTTGTCAGCAAGGAGAGATTTCACAGCATCTTGATGTAAATACATCACAGCTATAATATGTATTCCGTCTATACAGCTTATTATAAATGTATTTAAAAATTTCCCACTTCCCCTAGTTCAAGGTTGAGACACCTTGCCCTAACCATCAGAAGTTTCTCATTGTGGAAAAATAAAGTATTTAATACAAATTTTATCAACATACTGTTAATGGCAACACAAATTAATTTTCTAAGAAAGTAATTACTTTCAGCAAGTTTTCTTTGTCTTCAAAACATGTGATTTCATGTATGTCATGTTGCATAATTTTACTGGAAATTACATAGATTCTTAGTCCTCTATAAGCTTTAAAATTTAAAAATTCCTTTCTTAACAACTTAACAATTTTTTTATATATATTATATATATTTAATAAGAAATAATGGACTAAGAAATTGTCTACTGTCATGTCTGTTACAAATGAAATTAACAATATAACATGAAACACAGAGTCATTTGACCTAATCTGCCAAACGAAAGGAGGTGATAGAAGAGCCCACGCAAAGAATAAAAAACCATTGCAACCTTATCCTATTTCTATCAGTTTCTGAGTTATGGTGGAAAGAAGGAAAATGTATCCAGTCTGAAAAAAAAATTGTGAAGTTGCTGAAAGCAAAATAAGCATATGTTTGAAAGAACAGAAAATGTCTTATAAGACGACGTTATTTCCGTCAGGATATCTGAATTTAAAAGAAAAAAAAAGACATTAAATAGAAGATGGAAGAAAGAACATTCAATGTAAACGTAAGTCCCCACCAATGGCAGAAGTATAAACAGAATAAAGTCATCTAAAAAGTTTCAAAATGCGAAAAATGTTCAACCACATCTATTTTAGAAAGGTTGGTTGGAAATAGTTAATGTTCGTGTTCTTTATTGTGCCTCCTGTAAGAAAAACCCAAATTTACAAGACTCTTCTTCTAAGTTGGTGTCAGGTTATGCTGCTCCCTTCAAGATTGAAACCTTAAAGGCACATGAGAGAAGTAATAGCCACAAGTCATGTGTTACAGCATCATCTGTAAAAGAATCTCCATCTACAGCACTTTGTGGTCCATCAATGAGAAGAGCCTTTACGGAGGTCTGTGGCAGCCCAGTGTTTTTTTTAATAAAAAAAAACATCGGTACTTCCTTATTATAGTGGCCCCTAAAATTATCACCAAGATAGTGATGAATCAGCAAGATACTGTTGAAATTTTGCCAAAATCAGGAGTTTTCTCTTGTTTACATGGTGTGAAATTTGGGCTGCGGTTCCCATATTCGCGTTGTTGTTTTTACAATGATCCTTGTTTTTTTTAATACCCTAGTAGTACAAATCTATTGAAACTTATTGGTTGTTTGGAATGTCAATGGTTTCAGTGGGTTTTCACCGGACGTTGTTTTCGCAAATACTCGCCAAGCACTTATTTCGCTTGAAACCCGTTCGTTGGCAACATAACACAAAATAGTTATTGATAAGTGCACTTATTTTGACTGAAAAACATTGACAACAGAACACTTAATTATCATTATTGGGCCAAACAACTTGAAACGTTAGAAATTTGTTTATCTCATGTGGCAGTACCGGCAATATCATACTTCACGTTGTTATGATTTATTTCGTTTTTTCTTGAATCAATGTAGCATGCCATTCAGCTTTAAGACTATGGAGTGTCGATTGAACATCTACATACTTTTTGAAACGGGAGTAAGTTTTAATTTATACTTTAATTAAGAATCCCATTTTTCTATTAAGTATTTACCATATAACCTGCCTATAATGTTTTGGGATCTGTACACGTGTACATAGAATTTATTTTTGCAAGAACTAATACTGTAAAATTTCTCATTATGATTTAAAATTACTTTTATATTTACAGAAATGGCATGTTTGAAGGAACTACTTTTTGGGAACAAAAAACTATTAAAATTTAAGAAATAAGGTTACAAAAAAAACCATTATAAGATATTATTACCCTCCGCAGGGATAACACAATTGCCAAATATTGGTCAACACACAAATCCATCGGGGCGAGATTTTTGTGAGTTTTTCGTGGGGGATTTTTTATTACAAATAAATTTGACACCCACGTATTAGTAGCTCAAACTAGAGCTATTTTTGTTTGGGAGAAAAAGAGACGCCGTCCTCATCTCGGATTCGAACCAGGGTCCTCGCGTTGAGCCCGCGGTGTCTTGACATACTAGATGAATGAGAACAAGAACAAGCCCTTTTTTTCTCCGTATATTAAGTTGTAAGATATTATTACCCTTCACAGGGATAACACAACTGCCAAATATTAGTCAACACACAAAGCCACCTCGGTGAGATTTTTGTGAGTTTTTTTATGGGGGATTTTTTAATTACAAATAAATTTGACACCTGGTGAGAGTACAGATACTGTCCCACAAGATCAATTTTCCCCTAGCAATGTGAAGGAAATTTGCTGTAGGCAAGGTTTTGACATCAGCGATTTTAATATGTGATGTGTGATGTCACACAGGGTGGAGCATCATATGGTGTTTTTCTGTGGCGGTGATAAGACTTATGGAAGTATTGAAGTGATTGGGAAGACGTCGGAACATTTCAATATGGATTTTTTAATTCAATTGCGGTTGAAAGGGAAGAGGAATGTTGTTGGATTGGTTTGTGGGAGAAGGTTTATTTGGTTTAGAGTAGAAGGGCCCGGTTTGCAAGGTGCGCTAGGCCTAACGTGGATGACTGTGTAGTTAAAGAGGTGAAGTTATCCGACGGATAAAAGGAACAAACGTTAGTATGCCGTTTTTATTTTGTTCGCTGCACTGAGAAAAAGGAGTGGGGGAGGGGAAGAGATGGAGGAAAAGAGGGGAAAGGTTAAGAGGCGAAGGGGGATGGAGGTTGGGAGTGGAAAAGGAACATGAAAAAGGGATTAGAAGGGTAGGGGGAGTAGGAAGAGAGGGCCAAGAAAACAGGGGTTGGGAGGGGGAGGAGAAAGAACATGAGGTTAGAGGGGTAGTGGTGAAGGGGAGAGAGGTAAATGAGGGGTTGGAGTGAAGAAGAGAGAGGGTAGGGGTGAAGGCTGGGAGTAGGATGGAGGAAGGAAAGGGGCGGAGCCTGTATTGAGAGGTAAGCAACATGGCGGCAAGCCAGGACAAAGTTGCCAAGTGTGTTGGAAACACGTCCCACTAAAAAACGAAATGGGACAGTATCTGTACTAGCACCTGACACCCACGTATTAGTAGCTGAAACTGGAGCTATTCTTATTTAGGAGAAAAGAGACACCATCCTCATCCCAGATTTGCAGGCCCTGATTTGAATCCGGGATGAGGACGGTGTCTCTTTTAAAGTGCAGAACACACAACCCACTCGATTCTAGTCCATGTTTCCAAAACTGGGAACACTGTTAATTGGCACAGTTAGCTGCCATGTTGTTTACACCATTATCGTCTGTTTTTTTCCTCCTCCTCCCAATTCTAAAAAAAATTAGTACTTACATATTCCTTATAATCAGATGTTTCCAGCATCGGCAAAGTCACTAGCCGCCATGTTGTTTACGGTGTTTTTGGTAATACTTCTCCTTCCCTTGCATACTTTACATCAATCCTCCCCTCCCGTAATTTTCACAGTAATTTGGCGCAGTATAGCCCAGATGCTCTTGCGCCATAAAAAAGCCAAACAATCAATCAATCCTCCTTCTCCCCCTCCCTACTTTTCGTTAACTTCTTTCTTCGGACACTCACGTGCAATTAAACCCTTTTTCATGGCCCACTCAATATATAAAAAACCTGTAATCCATAAAAAATGAAAATATTCAGATGCTCACTATGAGCGTGAAGAAAATATAAAATGGCATCTTACACCAGTTTTCACCATATCATACATACATATATATCACGTAAGAGTATGTGATGTCACAACACGATCTAGTACAATTTCCTATGATTTCAAGAGGATGGACAAAAAGTGGGTGTGCAGTCCCACCAATATTAGATATTTTGTTTGTATTTGACGTGTGTTAGGAGAAAAAGAGCATACCAGTTGTGTTTATGAAAATTTTGAAGTATGAAAAAACACAAGAGAAAGTTTTGAAGATCGGTATTTTGCTTAAAGGAGAAACTATTTATTGCAAAATTGCTTCACTCACAAATTATTGGGGGCCCCCAATAATTTGAAATAAATTGCAATTTTACATATACTATTGCAATGTATAAATGTTCATAATATCTGTTTGGGAATCCCCAATATTTTTGAAAACACTTTCCGCTTTGGTGTATTTAGCAACTTTGGATGGTGATACTTTTACCTGAATTATTGCTCCAGGAAGTTGTGGTGCCTAAATTCAATGTTAGAATCCAAAAGTTGTGTCGGGGAATTTCCCCTTCCCACAAGATATTTAATGATACAAGAAAAACACTACGTCAAAAAAATGAGGCCTCAAATTTAAAAAATTAGACACTGTAAGTTTCAAAACACTCGACAAATGGCGAAAATCGCTATTTCCTTCACGGCGGTAACGCATGCGAGTCCGCTACAGTGGAAAATTTAGAAGAAAAATCGCCAGTTACCGAGGAGTTATACATCGAGAATGAAACATTAGTTTTAAATTTTGAAGATCAAGTCCCAATTAAGGTTTTCCCCGGCTGGAATGACACCGAAAACACCAATCCTTATTTAAAATATGGCTGCCGGACCATTTTGGGGGTGAAGTTACTTTACCCAAAGTAGCAATTTGTACATTATTTGTTATAAATAAATATATTTTTGAAATATACTTCAATACTTTTGTTCTTTATTTATTCTTTTATATAAGAGAAATTCTGTAGATTACAATAACGCAAATTATACAAAACCAAACTTACATGAACTTCTAAATTAACATGAATTAATTGGCGCTCTCAATATATAAAATATTTCACAAATGAAAGTAACTAAGTAAAACAAATAAAACACTAAGAAAATGAGAGAATTAATAACCCACTTTCGAAAGACAATTCGACTTCAGCGTCTTGTTAGGCAGAACTATCCCGCGCAAAGAACGTTTTGTTCTTCTTCTTCTTCTTCTTGGCACTGATATAGTACCTAGACTGGGCAATGTTGGAGCTACGGGAAGAACCAGTTCACAAACCTTACATCACCGGTAGATGGCGCTCTCAACTGTCTGCTTGCCGAGTTTCTCCCTTTACAGCAATGTTGCAAACCCGTCCTAAAGAAATTTCCTGCACATTTTAATTGAAATGTTAATAGTGTAAATAAAGTATTTAACATAAAATATTATAAATAAGTTATTAAGCATAAATTAATAGTATAAATAAAGTAGTACATATAAAATAGTATAAATAAAGTAGTACATATAAAATAGTATAAATAAAGTAGTACATATAAAATAGTATAAATAAAGTAGTACATATAAAATAGTATAAATAAAGTAGTACATATAAAATAGTATAAATAAAGTAGTACATATAAAATAATATTAAATAAAACGTGCTTCTTAGCAAATACTAATTTGCAATTTTAATAAAAATATATATACACTTTAGACTTCATGAACCACATAAGAATTGAACAATTTAACATTAAAATATCACTGAACATGGGCGCTCATACGGGAGCAGAGGGGGCTCGACCCCCCCAGCGGTTTAAAAATTTGATTTTCTCGAAACTGTTTACTTTCAAAAAATTTACAGTTGCATTTAAAAACAATGTATTTTTCTCATTGCTAATTGGCAAGCAGTATAAAATATTTTTATTGAGTTTTGGTATCTTATACATTTATAAAAATTCTCGACAGCTTTGAGAAGGAGGTAATTTTTCTCAGCACCCCATCCCCCTAGAAATATTCATATGGGTGCTCATGTCACTGAATAGTAACTTTTTATTAAAAATATTCACATGTAATGGATTTTCTAATTATAAATTTAAAAAAAGAAATTGAAATATTTATCAAATTTAATTTTTTTTCATAATAAGCAAAAACAAGTTCTTTTATTATAATGACAAAATAAAACAATCAATTTCATTAATTTTAATTTACTGTAATTAAATGGTAAAAGAATGATAAAACTTGAGCATAATTTGTCCCGTAGGATTAGGGGAAGAGTGAGTTCCTGCTATTACAACATTAACCATTGCATCCTAGCTCTGAATTTACCTTTACATTTTAGGTTTTTACAGGATACAATACACATGGGCAGATTTACGATTTTTCTGCCCCTAGGCTTCTTTTATTTTTTGCCGCTCCTCCCTATCTGCCACTTCCAATCAGGAACATAAAACTGTTACATTCAATATATGCCATAAACTTTTGTATGGACAGTAAAGATGTTGAAAAACAAATTTATAAATTGAAACATAAACATTTGTTCAGAAGAATTTTTGGTGAATTTAAATTAGTCATTTGGGATTACAATTAAGATTAGTACTAAGCGTGTTGTGATTTAAATGAGAAAAATAACCCAAAAGATACAGGTCATACCAATGAAAAGGCTTTGATTTAATTAACTATTTATTTGAAATGTTAAATGAGATAAGCACATCAGTAATTCCAAAATACAACATTCCATAAAATATGATTTTACAGTGAATTGGGGACCTTGGAGCAACAAAGGGGACAGTTAGAAGATAAAATAAGGTCGAAAGAAGAACTTACATGTGTGAGGAATCATCAGGATTTGGAGTACTGCTGGCATGATTTCCAAACTGACAAGGTGACGGTATGTGGTAATTGGCAAATAGCTCTGGAGTGTCGGTTACACCCAGATGTCAGAACACGGTTTTGGTGAATGTTAGGGTTAGCGACCCGCTTCGTCTCATTACGAAAACTTTTTAAACTTCATTTAGCATAAAGGTGAATCAGCAAATTATCCCTAAGGGTGTCTGAGACCAAATCTGTCCATCATGGCGCGTAATCAGAAGTCCGGTGCTGTCTGTTGAAGCTCGAGTTCGGGGCAGAAGTTTTCCACTTATGCTGACATTGGTGTTGAAATTAACTTTTTGGCTCCTTCTACACACCAAGTTGAACACTTTCTTCTTGAGATCCACGTGTATCGGCCCTACAGTGAAAACTGGACACTCTGCTGAGATGGCAACACTTACTCTCGCCAGGCCAAAGTGAGATTGTCATTCTAGTACATCCTTAATTCTTTGAATCTTGTCCTTTATCTTCGTTGATTGTCGTGCGAGTTCAATATTTTCAACTAGCAGCGACAGGTGGGTGGGCCATGGAGCGTCCATCCACTTTTGTTCTATCCTGATGTTTTGAAGATGGGCTCGATAAAGAGGATGTTTTAAATAAGTAGTCTAGGGTGATTAAGCTCGACTAGAAGATGCCTCTAATTAATTTGCAAACCAGGCAGCTAGGGGTGTTATTGTAAGAAACCTTTTCTGTTAACAGTAGTCCAAACCATGTTTCTTTCTTTCCAGGGTACATACATACTGACGTCTTTTCTTTTCTAAAATTCTTCAGCAGCCTAAATATTTCTGGCACATCTGTTGTTAGGGTGTGTTCCACGTTTTTTTTTGGCTTAATTTGCAGTTAGCAGCATAGGAGGCATGTGGGAGGGGGAACAGGAATGTATTAGTAATTCACCCAAGGAATCCAATGCCCCTGTTCAAATTACAATTTTACATTTAATATTAATAACACAAAATTACAATAAATGGTTGAACATTAAATTGGAGAACATTAAATCACATTTTTTCCCGAATTTAAACAAAATATCAATAAACAAACTGGTTTCTCACATCAATGATGAACCAGTAAGTTTGTCATTTGAAAACATCATTTGAAAAATAATTAAAAATTAAATTATAATTAAATAGTAATTTAATAGAAGTACATTTTGGAACAAATTTAAATAAGTTTGACGTTCTGTTACATAGTTAGCATGCCAATAACCTCAATTATGTATGTATCTGAAATGAAGAAAGTCCTTAATATTTAATGTATTCACGTTCTGTAATTGATGTATTCTGCTGCGTTAAAGTCCCAGTTTAGTACTCTGGATAATGATGATTTTTTAATTAGGGTATCTAATAAGAGTCCATATGCTTCTACATTATTTGATACGATAGATGGATGAGTGGCATCGAGGTAGCTACCTTTTGCATCACTGGGATATGTTGTGCATTATCATGCATTGTGACTAGTCTTACCCTGGAACAATTAAAATAGGGGGCAGTAACCGAACATAGTAATTAGTTTACTGTTGTAATCTCACAGCTTGTATGTATGAAGATGCTTGTTCAATTTTGATCTTTCATTTTTTGTCATAACACATTAAATAATATTAATATATATTGCAGTATTATTTCTTTTTGGTATATAATAAATCCAATTCAGTTTCATAGAATTCCCCACACATTTTATCAAATGGGGAAATTCAGAGATAAAAAATAAATACCTAGGACAATCCATGGGATGGCTAACTTTATTATTTATATGATTTTTGCTTGCTAATATACCAAATATGTTCCACATACTTCGATTCCACGAAGCAGCATCACAGGTACTGAAATTCAAAAATAATCCCGCATTTTCAGGAAGAAATGTGGCTTCAATAATCAATTTTGTGAAGAGATCGCCGCTTACGTTGTTACTTGTGCCAAACACACCCAATATTTGTCACGAATCACCTGTTACTGGCTAAAACAGGAACACTAATCCATGATTAATTGTTGTTTTCAGATTATCTGGGGTATATTTTCTAATATCCACAAAGTCTTCAATACTACCACATGACTTTGCTTGTAATTTTTCAGTCAGTTTCATTTCATCAACAATAAGTCCACCACGTTTCTTAAACGAATCCATTTTGCTTTTTGGCGTAATTAGATCAAAAGTGTTTGCATTAAATACAAAGCCGGCGTTATAATTAGAAACATACTTTCGAATAATACTAGGATTCGGCAAATTCATAATTTGATGTTGGTGTATATGTTTATACAATTTCGGACTTTTCATGTGCATCAAGATACACTCCAATACCTATTCTTTTTAATAACACATGCCATTTGCAGTTTTTCTAGTAGCTGCTTGAAAGGAATGCTGAACCACTTGCTGTTGTTTTATGGGTAATCCTGATATATTTTCATCAACATAATTTTTAGGCAGCATTTTGTTGTTAGTTTGAATCTTCTTCAACTGATGTGCAAGGAATACAACCCGTTCCTTCAGCTTTTAATTACATGCATTTTGTATGTAAGGTTGTTGGCATCCAACAACCGAGATGTTAATTGGCTTTTATGAAATTTCTTATGCTGTATTAATTTTTGAAGATATTTACAATGCACACATATATCTTTAGTCTCCTTTTTCATACACTTTGAACTATATATCTCATTCCCTTGTATAAAGGCTTGTTTTGGAAACTAGTCAATACCGACAAACTCAGATAAACAGCCAGCTCCTTTGCAAATTAAAAATTTATCCACTTCTAATAAAGTATTTTCTAACATTTCTTTAGACAAAATATCTGGAAATGTGCCAAATTTTTGACCCTGTAAATAAACTTCACATTTTATCTGATGCTCATTTGCATGAATTATGACTGTCTTTTCAGATGAAAGTAAAGGTAAAGCTTCAAAATGGATAGATACAGTATGGAAAATTAGTCAATTCTTATTGTTTAGAGGCACTTGCCAACCCCAAACTTCTGATAGAAGCTTAACACTTCGTAGCATATGCAATGAAATCGTTACTGGAGGCAAATCAGATTCCGATGTTTTAGAACTTACTCGTTCATCACTGGAATTCCACTGAAGTTCACAAAACTTCTTCTTTTTGTTGGAAGAGTAGCAGAAAA
>QLNU02004551.1:0-18519 GCA_006491805.2 Dysdera silvatica | reverse complement strand
CAAACTGTGTGGAAAAGTTTAAATGTAAATTCGAACATGAAGTTTAGGAAAATTAAAAGCAAGCCAAAACTTACTACCAACCATAAGTTAAATCGGCTGGATTGGTATAAAAGAATTATGAAATGGCGTCATAAGCGGAATGAAATAGTATTTTCTGATGAAAAACGTTTCTGTCTGGATGGCCCTGGTGGATATTCATCATATTGGCATGATTTAAGTACTCAGTCAAAGATAAGGCTGAGTAGACAGCAAGGATGCGGCGGAGTGATAGTGTAGGCAGCATTCGAAGTAGGAAGCAAAGTAGACATCGTATTCCTTCAGGGCATTATGAACTCCAAAAAATATTAGGAACTAATGTATTATCACTTAATTCCATTTGGGCCTCTTTTAGGCGGTCCGAATTGGAAGTACCAAAAGGACAATGCCAGTGTACATGCATCAATGTCCACCAAGGAGTGGTTTGAACGAGAGAAGGTTGATGTCATTCCATGGCCCTCGCGTTCTCCAGACCTGAATCCAGTTGAAAATGTGTGGGGTTTTATGGCAAAGGCTGCATATTGGCGCAACAAGCAATATTATCGTGTGAATGATCTCCAAATAACAACTTCGAATGCCTGGGACAACATAGATTTAAATGTTTTAAGAAAACTACTTCAAACAATGCCTGACAGAATGATGCAGGTTATTGAAAATCAAGGACGACCAACTCGCTATGAATTTCTGATTTCCTGAAATTTTCCACATTGAATTTATGTTTCTTTACAGGTTGTAAATGATTATTTTTTTCACGAACAAAATTGTTCACCATTTTCAAAAGTTGTAATTGGTATATATATAATCACCGTTGGTATATTACATGCATAAATTTATATCAAAAGCAATTATTGCAATCGTAAGTTATTTGTGATTTACAGGTGAGTTTATAATTTACATAATATTTTATGCGAATGGTCTTCAATACATAATCTGATGTGTGAATGGCCCTTGTGCATAATTTGACATGTGAATCGTCCCTAGTAAATAATGTAATTAATAGGGCTTGGATTTATATGCACTTGAATATTTTTGTATATTCCTGCATATTTTGCCTTTGTGTGGATATTTTTTATATTTTGAACATTTCTGCATATTTTGGCGTATTTCTCCATGTTTTGTCATATTTCTGCAAAATTTTCATAAAACTTTCAAAAATATGTTTTCTTTTAACCCGCTTGTAATTCAATCGATCAGATTACGATGTTTCTTTTTTTTTAAATACCTTTTTAATTTTTGTTAAATAAGAATGAAAAAAATGCTACGGAATATGTTTCCATTGTAAATGATGAAATTAAATATTAAAGTTAGAAAAAACAAATAAATTTATGTTTTCACGTTTCTGTGGCGATGTTTCTCAATATGCATAATACTTTCCAAGTCAAGACCAAGTGTAATATTTTCCACCCCAAGCCATGGGCAACGGCAGGAATAGGAGGTGGAGGGCCATTGCCGTTCACCCCATATTTAAAATTTCTTTAAAAAAAAAAAAAAAAGTGAAATTGAAAGGGTGATGTAGAAAATTTCCATTCTTTAAGGCCTTCCACCCCCCCCCCACCCACGCCCAGATTTAACCCCGCCGTCGTCCTTGGACCCAAGCCAACGTTTATGATGCCATATTTTCAATCATGTCTCCGTACGTATTTCATGTGTTTTGGTGCATATTTTATATTAATTTTTGGCATAATCATATTCAAGGACGTAACAAAGTGATACTTTTTATGTATTTTAGTACATATTATGTAATAATTTCAAGAACATTTGCACTGTTTCAGTATATTGTCATTTTATACATCCCGAAACATAGCTTATGACTAGGGTCTAGATTTCTATGTACTTGCATATTTCTTCATATTTTCGTGCATATTTTGTAATAATTTGGAGAATATTTGCGTATTATTTGGGCTAAATTTTAGGCATGAAAATCCAGGCATTAGTAATTAAGTTGCTAGGGTTACAGCTATAGTTATCAAATTTCGAAAATTTCAAATATAGCAACATCCTTTTTTTATTATCGGAATAAAATCAGCAGTAGCGGTTCTAGCCAAAAAAAAATTTGGGGGCACAAATTCCTGCCTATGCGCCAGCGGCGCCGGTGCACATAGGCAATATACTTAAATCTGGTTATATATGGGGGTCCATGGCCCTCCGGTCCTAGCCCAGAACCACCACTGACGATCAGCACTGTGAAAAGCTCTAACTGCCGTTGAAAGTCTCCTTGTAACTGTAAAAATGGATGTGGAACAGCAGTATCAAAGAAGGCGTGAGAACGACAGAGACAGAGTAAGAAAAGACGAGAAGAAACCATGCAACTTGACTTTTCTGTAGCAGTGCTTGATGTGGCCACCTTCACAGGCGATGACACATCGCATGTTTTGTAAATTTTGCCGTTCACATTCATTTTATTTGATACTGCTCTTGCTTATCCATTTTTATAGTAAAAGGAGACCTTTTCAGGGCATTTGGGGCTTTTCACAGTGCTGATCGTATTACTGTAATAAAAAATGTGTTGCCATTTTAATTTGGTAACCTTAACCGTAATAGCGAAATTTTTTTATGTACGAAACTCCTGGGAGCATACTTTGAAATGTATACATCTCAAGTTTATTCCGATACCTTGAAAATTCGGGTCCCTAGGTTCTCTTACATATAGGAAGTTACTTTATGACTACCCGGCATAATTGGAATAACTCAGAAAGATCGAGAAAAAATACCTAGGCAAGATATCAAACAAGGCTAAGAGACATTATTGTTAGAACAAAAACTAAATAAATAAACAATGGCAATGGGTTGGGCATATCGTACAAAACAGGCTATCCACGGCCAACTGAAATTCTAACTAGATTCCAAAAGGTTTAAGAAATCTCCTTAGCATTCATTCATTCATTCATTCATTCATTCGTATATATGCACAACATAATTTTTCATTCTTTTCAAAAAGGGGTAATGGCAGAATCGGAAGAAAGAGGTTCATCTACAAGTGGGCAGACCGACCAAAGTAAACAAACGTTTACTTATTTTAAATGCTTCTGTTTCTTTATAATAGAAAAAAAATTTCACTTTTAGGTTTTATCAAATCTTCATCTTTTTTTCAGACTTTACTCTGCCCTAGAATAACCTATTTAATCATGTCTATTTTTTTTTTTAATTTATGGTATCTGCTTCAGCCGTTTCTATCTAAACTTGTTTTTTTTTAACCAAAGCGAGTATTAGCCTATAGGGGCTTGTCGTTCGTAACCTTTTTTCGTGAAAAACTCCTTTTTTGTTAAACTTACAGTCGATTTTGCATCATATAATTTTACAGTTTTTATTTATTATCATTTTGTTTTTATGTTTTATCAAATAAGATCCGGTAAAATATCAGGTATGATTGTTTATCAATTAACAAATAATCATATCTTCAAGTTCACAAAAAAAAAATGGTTTCACCAAGTATAAATTCTAAGATATAAATATTAATTTATATTTATCAAGCTATTTTTTAGAATAATTTTAAAAATATTAGTACTGTGTATTGAAAGCACAAATCGTGGCCTATACTACTAAAACTGTTTCTAATTTCATTTGCCTTAACCTTCAATTTTATGACCACATTACTACATATTATGTCCCTTGGCAGAAAGCTCTTGACTTGTAGTGATTTATATTTGGTATGTTGGAAAATTAATAAGATTGCTTGTTGCACAATATTTCTTTTAAACGTATTTCTCTTTCCGTATAAGTTACAGTTATTCGTAGAAAAGTATTTTAAACGATAAAACAGTGATATGTATATTAAGGTGTGTCGAAAACCAAATTTTTTCGACATGAGAAATTTTACCCCCCCCCCTTCAAAAGTTGTGATTTGCATTGGCAAATAAAGTGGTAAAATTTAAAAAATGTGGCTGAATATGTTAAGGTTCCCCAATAGGGCCAAATTTTTTGTATTTTTGACAAAATGTTCAAAAAACGTGATGAAGTCCAGAACTGTATTTTAACTTGCTTCAAACAAAAACTATGTCGATTGATGTCTCATCGAATCTTGTATTATAGGTAAAATCATATCGATGTATAAAATTTATTTCCAAAATAAATAAAAGGGTTAGCAAAGTGGCCGAATTTGGACAATTTTCTTGTTTGACTCGAACGTCGAAAATAACCATCGACTTAATTTTGCGCAGTTCTTAGCTAGTTATAAACTATCCAGGATTCACAACGAGGAGGTGACTGCGCTTCGAGTCTCACCCGTGCCCCCCGCCCCCCAACGATTAGAACACGAGCTTAAAGAAATTACTCCACCCTGAAGTCTACCTTGGACTCAAATTTTGGCATTATTTTGCGGTCCAGGAGCCCAGCTCTAATAAAGCTATCTCGAGCTATGGTACAGCAAACGGTGAATGAGGCTTCGGTCACCAACTTTACAGTTCTTTCTCTCAACTGCCTGAGAATGACAGGGTGTTTCAGAAGGTGGGATATTGCGATATGCATTACCCTTTTCAAATTCCTTGAGTTCTTCATCAGTCCAGCTGAGTGTAAATGGAGGCTCAGACACACTGCAGTCAAGGCAGTTGATCAGATTTATGTAATCGCCAAACTCAAAGTTAAGATTCGGATTTATGAATTTCCTGATGTTGTTTGCATGGGTTGCAGATCTTCTGGTTTGAAGAATACGCCTGACAGCAAGCTCGCGAATGTGAACAGGCTCGTCACATAACATTGCTGCAAGGAGGTTTTCGGGATGTGCGAATTAAGCGCTCAACTGAAAATTTTTGTGAACAATTGTTTTGAGATCATCCTCCAAGTATTGAGAAAATCTTATACTTCGTTGTAGATTTTTTGGTCCATCCTTACATTTGGGATTATGTTTAATTGCAAACCATGATGGGGCATAGATTTTCATTATAAAGGTGGCAAGCTTCACTAGTTGTGCCGTTGGGTTCAATGTTGCAATTTATAAACGGAGTACTCGGTTAGAAAACGTTATCCAACGGAAGTGCGCCAACTTCCCAGGAGACCTGTTAGCCAGACTCTGAGAACATTCTCCACTGGACACGGCTTCACAAATTTGCAACATATAAAGCTGGTCTGTGCTTAGATTTGATATGTCTACCGTTGGAAAGATTACATTAATGGGTTCAAATTGTAAAACTGGTAGCTGTTCGCATGCAGGAAGACTTTTCCCAATTTGTCCGGAAAATTCGGAGGACTCTGAAGTATTTCCGTCCAAAGTTTCCATGAGGTGGCGAAGAGGTAATTCATTGGCATGTAGCTGGCATATTGTCCAATGTACTGGTCTTTGCAACTTGTGTTCAATTAACCGAATTTCTCCACCATTGCTTCCGGTATTGATTGCCTCGCGATCACTACTAATAAATGTAAAATTTAAAACATCAATATCCTTTTCCCCAAGGAAGTCCCATATGGCATTACGTACTGTGCGTTCGCGCTCAGTTGGCGTGTGATACCGTTAGCAGACGGGTTAGTCCATTGCAGTTTAGGGAAGGGCGTCTTGCCGAAACTGGTTTTTCACGCGGGAAAAACCAGTTCCTCCAAGACGGCCTTCCCTAAACTGCAATGGACTAACCAGTCTGCTAACGGTATCACCCGCCAACTGAGGGCGAACACACAGTATGCCTCTTGCTCTTTTGGAATTTGGAACTACATGTCCAAGGAATGATGATCCTAGATCTTGGACGATAGAAATGTGTTCTTCCCACGACGAAGTTTTACGTTGTGATTTCTCATCTTCAGTCTTGTGTCTAATTAATGTTTTATCTCTCCTGCCATGAGTACTTTTCGTATTTAACATTGGAAAATAATAAATCATGAAATTATACTCGAATAAACCATCATCCCACTTTACTGCGACTATTCCTATTACATTAACCGGATTATCGTGAAATTCAAAAAATAGCAAAATTGTCCAAATTCAGCCACTTTGCTGACCCTTTAATTTATTTTGGAAGTAGATTTTATGCATCGATATGCTTCTATCTATAATCCAAGATTCGATGAAACATCAACTGACATGGTTATTGTTTGTTAAAATACAGCTCTGGATTTCATCACGTTTTTCGAACTTTTTGTCAAAAGTACCGAAACTTTGGCTCTTTTGGGGAACCGTGACATATTCAGTCACATTTTTCAAATTTTAGCACTTTGTTTACCATGCCAAACCACAACTTTTGAGGGTGGTACAGTTTCTCATTTCGAAAAAATTTGATTTTTGACCCACCCTAATGTGTATGTGTATAATAGCATATTTTATTCTTTCCCCAGATCCTGGCTTTGAGGTTGAAGATTTTGATCTAGCACGAGTTAAAACAGAACGTAAGTAGTTTACGTTTATTATATGTACAGGAAACTGTATTGCGTCCTTCGTAGCTTGCTGATATTTATGCGAATTGAAAGTTTATTATACAGCAAAATTCCATTTCATTGGACACTTCTCACTCTCTCTCTCTCTCTGTTTCTCTTATACGGTCACAACGATTTTATAATTAGATGAAAGTTACCCGGGAAAACTCCTTCACACAAGAATATATTTCTCCTTAGCAGTCACCCACCTTTTACGAATATTTTTTTTGTGTGTGTGCCCTTTAATGTCGTGGTGAAGGGAGGATTTGTTGTATTTCCAAATTGCTCTTCTTAATGAATATTATCTTTTAGCGATCGTTTTCGTCCCACTTATAATCCTTTCAATTAATACGTCTCATCTGTAATTCTGAAATATAGATTTTTAATATACAACTTTCATTTTTCATGTTGTTAAGCTCAGTTTAATTCATTTCAAATTATTAATGGAGTGGTCAAACTCTTTTGACTACAGATAGAGGAAACTGAATAAGTTTGTAGTGGTTGCGATACGTGCGTGAAGGCATATTTAATATCGTTCAAAATTTTTAATATCGAGCTCCATAAAAAGTTTCCAAGCAGTTTTGGAGTAAATTGAATAGCGGCAATAAAAAGATTTCTTAACGCTCATCGATTTTGTGCTTAGCAATTCTGCAATGAATTTCACCGTACGCAAAAATTATAACTTTACCTCATGAAGATAAAAGTTTCAATAGATAGCATGTTTTTTTATCCGCTGTGAATATAATCTTTATCATCAAGTGAAAAATTAAATTTGTTTATCGCTTAGGTATATTTTTTAAACAAAGTTTCGGTATATTTTTTATTTTGGCGATTAAATTTTTGTAGATGCAAAATATAATTCACAAGATAATGCTTCAACTTCCAATACTCTATGTTTTATATTCTTATTTTCTGCTAGTCCTGTCAAATGTAACTATGTTGCCTCGTAGAGAACAGGAATCGACAAAGAAAGCTAATAACTTCGTTCTGTTTCACCTCAGAAATAAATTCTCGTTAACTTCAATAAAACCCGATGTTTAGAAACTGACATGAATCTGTCAAGTCACTTGAATAACTTTAATTAGATAAGGCGATAAGTAGGACTTTTGAAAAATAGAGAAGCGTTGGAAGCAAGCTCATAGAATAAATTTGACGGAGCACTAAAGTAAGTTCGAGAAACTTTTATCTGAACGGCATATTTCTTTCATAGCAAGTTAATTTTTTTTTCATGTAGATAAATTTTACATAAAGTAGGAAAATAAAAAATTACACATCGATCGAATTTGGAATGTAGGTATGTTACTATATATGAGATGAGTACATGATGGAAGTCTCACTGCTAAAACAAATTTATGATTTTCACTTGCTTTTTTTTTTTTTTTTAAGTATGACTTCTTCAGATTTAGTTAAGAGGATGAATACATATAATATTTGATAGAGCAGTGGGCGGTGGGTTTAAGTTCTAAAATATTGACAATGTTCGGGTCAAGCTCATGAAGTAATGGGAACTGCGCACAAAAAAAAATTCTTCGAGAACGCTGATTTAAAATGTATTCTTTTTCTATAGCAATTTGATTTTCTTCAACGGAGTAAAATTCTTTAAGTAAAAAACACTGATTTGATCATATGTGCAAAGCCATATTTTTTTATCTATATTGGAACAATGAAATGGAACATTCTTGCTACCTTAGCCTGCGAATTTATCTCCGTATATTTGCCTGTATAAAATTATTTTATATATAGGTGTGCAAAAGTATTTTTTATTTATACGTGTATAAAAATGCAATATGTTACCTCACTTTATAATTTTTCATGAGATTTCGCTTAAAGCGTAAATTTATGTGCTTTTACTTAAAGACGGTGTTTCAAAAAACATGAAATTGCCATGTTGTGAGCTGGAAATCGTTAATAATCAGCCGAATTTTGGTTGTACATTCTTTTTTCTCTTTAAAATATTTATTTTTTCATGTGAACATTGTGTTTTTTTTTGCATTTAGACAAATGTTCGAATGACAGACTCTTGAGATGTATATATATACTCTAATAGAAATTTTCATTCTTTTCAATGTAGCAATTGAAGTGCCAGACGAAGCCCAATATGAGGAGGAAGAAGCTAAAAAAGGTAAATGAATTTTCCATTTTTTTAAATGTTTCTGCTGCTCTATGATAAAAGGAATGTTCACTTTTATATTCTATCAACTCCTAACATTTTCACCTGATTCTATTGCGGATTAGAATATCCTGTTTGATCTTGTCCAGTTTTCCTTCCCATTTCTGAGGTCTTGCTTGAGATGCAAGCGAACGTTGATTATATATATAGGCAGTCAATATCATTAAGCAACAACAGTTCGGTGATTCTTTGCACCGCCTGCCTTCAAGCTATTCTGATGATTTCATTGATCAGAAGCGACGCAGTACTAGGGAATAGAGGCCTTGCTTTTATATATGAAAGGATCTTGAAGGAGTTGGCCACATGAGTTTACCACTCTGCCCAGACGCCTTGGGGAATTTTAGTTCCCCTTCCACTTTGTCATTCATAATTTAAATAAAAATCTCTTTCATGGATAGAAAGCTGGGGCCTGTATTTCTTGAAGAAATAGGGGACACTAGTGGCAATGGCGAGGTCGATTCCATACATAGTAATTTGCATTCAGCTCAAGACTATCTACATTTCTCTCTTCTTTTTTTTTTTAATCGATGTCCACTGAATTTTTCTTGTTAATGCTCATTAATGAATTATTTTTCAGTCGTGTTATTATTTTTTACCAGTTTGAATGCTTCCCTGCGGTCCAGGGGGGTAGTTAATAATTGCCAAAATCATGCTGACGTCCTTTGTCAATGGTCCCTTATATACTAGAGTTTTTCCATGAACTGACTTTGAATATAGATAGCGCCCCTTTTCTCCTCTCCGTAAGAAAGGTCTGATCGCTTTCATTTCCTCTCCTCTCTCTTTGCTTAACAAGCATGTCAGCTCCAAAACTGGAAGATGATATGGCCCATTAATGTACGCAGAAAGTTCTAAGTGGAGGGTTAGGGGATTCTAGGGTGTTACAGCGATATAACATATATTCATATGTACTCATAGAAAATTTCATTTTAATGGGTTTTTACCCCCCCCGCGTATGCCAGTGCTATGTCCTTCCTCACGCTTTCCCACCACACCTAGGATGTTCGCGGAAAGCGACACCTTCAGATGAATTCGTGTACTTACTTAAAAATATATATTTTTAACCCTTTTACTACGGCTGGCGTACTGGCACGTTCCGTCAAAAGTATCGGCTCTTTTTGTAGCGATGGGTAACGTCTTACAAGAACTGCACATTTCTTAAATTCGTACTTTTGAACCAGTTTTCTCCATAATAATAATAATAATTATGTACATATAAAATATAGTATTTTTATTTGATTTATTTCATAAAATTTGTGCAATTGGTACATACTTTTATGTAATTTATTATTTATATTAATATAAAAATGCACATATGTTAGCTCACTTTATAATTTCTAAGAAAGTTTCGCTTAAAACGTAAATTTATGTGCCTTTCCTTAAAGATCGTGCTTCAAATACAGTGTTCTTTCCCTGCTGTGATTTGGGATTGGTTAATAGAGAAATCAGCGGAATTTTGATTGTGCATTCTTTGTTTTTGGCATTAAAATATTTATTTGTTCATGTGGCTTTCTTGCATTTAGACAAATAGCCAAATGATAGAATCTTGAGATATATGTATAATAACATTTTTCTTTCTTTACAATGCAGCAGTGGAAATGCATTCCTTAGATTCGTATGTTTGAACCAGTTTTCTGCATAATAATAATACATATACATAAAATATAATATTTTTATTTGTTTTATTTCATAAAATTTGTGCATCTGTTATATAATTTTATGTAATTTTTCATTTATATTAATGTAAAAATGCATATGTTACCCCACTTTATAATTTCTAATGAAATTTCGTTTAAAACATAAATTTATGTGCCTTCCCTTAAAGATGGTGTTTCAAATATAGTATAATTTCCCTGCTGTGAGTTGGGATTAGTTAATAGAGAAATCAGCCGAAATTTGATTGTCCATTCTTTGCTTTTCCTTAAAGTATATATTTGTTCATGTGAATATTGTAGCTTTCTTGCATTTAGACAAATGTTCGAATGACAGAATCTTGCGATATATGTATGTATAATAATAAAATTTTTCATTCTTTTCAATATAGCAGTGGAAGTGTTGCAGCAGCCATTCGTAATGAAGAAGAAGATGAAGAAGGTAAATAAATTGTCCATTTTCTGAAATTTTTCTTCTACCCTCTGATGGAAGAGATGTTCACTTTTATATTCTATCAACTCCTTACCCTTTCATCTGATTGTACAGTGGGTTAGAATATTCTATTTGATCTTGTCCAGTTTCTCTTTCAATTTCTTAGGTCTCGCTTGAGACGCAAGCACATAGAAACGGCTCTGCCTATGTACAGGGTGTTCGGCAAAGGTCTCAACAAAAGTGTGACATCGTGTAACTTGACATTTTTTAAGACTTTTTTCAAGAGGAACATTTTTCACCAAAATCCATATTTAATAAATTACTAACGATTTGAATTCGACCAATCGTGACTTAAAATGGCTCGTTCAGGTATCAATTCACCCAACTAGAAAAGGGCAACGTCCTTTACTAACTACTACGTCTTAAGAATTAGAAAAAATCAGTGGTTTACGAAAGGAATTCTTGGTCTCGTGTTGTTTACATTTAGTGGTCAGCTCGTACTCGTTCCGCCTCACAAATGACGCCACACAACGTATTACGCAACAAGTATTACCAAGTTTGGCGATATTGCACATGTAAAAACATAGATCAACTACAGATTTTACTTTGAAAAACATTACCAGAGATGTCATATTGCGGCGCCAAACTTGTTTTCACGTTTTCGTGTATTGATGATGGTGTGCTAATGAGAGGCATCTCATGATTACCATAATTGGCGATTTGATAGTACAGTCGAACTCGCTTATAGCAAGCCCCGCTTTAACGAAAACCGGGTTTAGCGAGAAAATATATATACAATGGTTGGTTCGATGTTAAAGGTATAGGAAATATACTCGCTTATTACGAGCAAAACTCGGATTTAGCGAGAAAAACTTCGCTAATTCCTCAATCTTTTTTTGGCAATTCTATGTCAGTGATAAGTCACATGAGGGTGTTTGGCACGAATTTCAAACAGAACCGCCACCCACATCTTCATTAGCTTTAGAAGGTGCAGAAAAACTAGAAAGATTTTTTGAAATGCGAGATACAAGTGACGATGTTTTTCGTTCCATGAGCCTCATATGACGAAAACTAAACAACAAAATAAGCAATAAAACTACCCAGAGTAAATTAACGAGGTGCTTTTCCTGTACCAAATGAAAAGTAAATGGTAAGCACTTTTTTTTTTAAATCAGTTTAAACGAGCACTCGGATTTAACGAGCAAACGTATCGGCCCCTTCGTGCTCGCTATAAGCGAGTTCAACTGTATATAACTTGGCACAATTTTATAGAAATAAGATTTTCTAATGCTCATAAAGTGCGTTCCCGAATCCTTGGCTTAAAATACATATTTGATTTTGGCGAAAATTAGTGCTTTCCCATGAATGCTGCAACCATAATTTTGTTTTCCTACTTCAAAGCACCAAAGACCAAACATCTAAAAATGGTGAACACTGCTATGCTGTGTTTCAGCTGAAAATATTTACTCGCAAATTAAAAGATATCATTATTCAAAAAATTAAACTATTATTTGAGATTTATGTACAAAATGCCATATACGGCAAATGAGTATTGCGATATGCATTTAATTTTTGGGGAATGCTGCTTTAGTGCACGTGCCGCTGCTATATTATACGCTGAGCGATACCCAAATAGAAACCATCCAGATGGAAACATATTTAGGAGACTCGATTTCCGAATGAGAGAAACAGGATCCGTTTTGCCTACATCGTCATCTGATTGGGGTCGTGTTCGTATAGACCAAATAACACAATTGGAGGAGGCAATACTTGATGCAATTATGCATAATTCTGAAATAAGCGTACGAGACGGAAGTAATTTTCAAGACTCTGCCGGCCTCTACAATTCAAATATGATATAGTTAATGTTATATTTGCATAAAATTTCTAAATAATACGTAAAAGATTGGCATTTCATTGGCCTTCTGATTTCGAAATTTTGGCGATATTTTTGGTTGCAATACGTAAAAGTCTTCCCATTGGGTAACTATTTCTTATGCATCTGCGCAAAAGCGTATTGGCTTTCAGAACGTCTAATTAAACTTACCTTCTGACTACTCCACTTACAGTAGGAAAACATTTCGTTACGGTTTGTAAGATAAGAGGTGGAGAGGCGTGGTGGAAAGGAGCGATTGGTCAAATTCAAATTGCTAGTAATTTATTAAATATGGATTTTGGTGAAAAATGTCCCTCTTGAAAAATGTCTTAAAAAATGTCAAGCTACACGATGTGACACTTTTGTTGCGAACTTTGCCGAACACCCTGTACATAGGCAGAGCCGTTTCTATATGTTTTGCCGCCCCCACCTTTTTACTACCAACGCTCTTTCTTCTATATCCCCCTCTCTACGACCACCAATATCCAGCGGTACAACAATGTAAATCTTCTATTATACTTTTAATTATTAAACCCATTAATTACATTTATATTTTAAACTTGCATTAGTCATTTTGTAACATCAGGGTATTATGAACAGTTTTCTACATGTTTTAGTTGTTTAATTTCAATATTTTTGAAAACTGAGATATTGAAGAAGTAATATTTTATAACATAATGCTGTATTATCTGAGCTAGAAGGCTTAAATGTATTAGATATGAAAGAACTTGTGTGTAAAATTAAACAATGAAACACATCAAACATTTTCACATTCTTCCAAGTAAAGGCTTATTAAGTAATTGTTCCGTATGCTTTTGGTAATAATTCGATATTTTAATTTTTCCTCTTTTTCAATTTTTTTTTTTTTTTTCTCATTTGCTCAATTTTTTCTTTGTTTGATTTAAAATTAATTTTTTTACGTCATTTTGCCGCCTCTAAAATTTTGCCGACTTAAGCGGTCGCATACTCTAACCTAATGATAGAAACGGCCTCGCATATAGGTAGTTAGGGTCAATAAGCAACAGTAGTCTCATTCAGTCCGGTGATTCTTAGCACCGCCTGCTTTTAAACTATTCTGACGATTTCATTGATCATAAACGACGCAGTACCAGGGAATAGGGGCCTTGCTTTTATATATGAAAGGATCTTGAAGGAGTTGGCCACATGAGTTTACCACTCTGCCCAGACACGTTGCGGAAGTTTTAGTTCCCCCTTCCACTTTGTCATTCATAATTTAAATAAAAATCTATTTCATAAATAGAAAGCAGGGGCCTGTATTTCTTGAAGAAGGAGGTGATACTAGGGCCTACTGGCGAGGTCGATTCCATACATATTAATTTACATTCAGCTCACGACCCTCTACATTTCTGAGAAATGTAGAAGGTCTTGAGCTAAATGGTCGACGGCGCCGACGGCGTAAAATTATTGGAGGAGGGGACAATATACCAGTAGAAGGCATTTTGTTTGAAATTGGAGGGGGATATGGAACTCTAATACCAACATTGGGGGAACGGGTCTGTCGTGCATGAGTAGTAGGCTCGAAGATGTTATTTTTATAACAGTTATTTATTAACCGAAAAAACATTCGTACGCTTGCAATCCATTTGCCGTTGATACACTTGATACGTTATAGCATATGATTATGCTATCTGAGCAAAACGTGATATCATTGAACTAAAGAAAAGGTAGAAAATACAAGAAACAGTCTGGTAGCGTCCTCCCCATATGAGGTACGTTCCAGAAGTCCGGCTTACGCGCCAAAATTCACGTAATGTTTCTGTTCTTGACCAATCAAAATCTCACCAGGTTACATATGTTCATATGACGTTCGATGCGGTGATTTCTCTGTAGGTAATTAATAACCAATTAGAAAAATTCAATATTCCTCTATTCTGCACTGCGACATTTCCAAAGGGACAATATATGTTTTAAATTTGAGTATTTTTAGAAGTTCCATAAAAAATTACAATTTGAAATTATTAACACATATAAAATACACGACAGGGTCCCCTTCCCCCCTCACCCCCCGCAAACAGTGCCCGTGCATTTATCCTATTTTTTATCAATATCTACGATATTGATAAAAAATATATATTTTTATATATATAAATATAAAATATATATTTTTCTTATTAATGCTAATTAACGAATTTTTCAGTCGTGTTATTATTTTTTACCGGTTTGAATGCTTTCCTGCGGAAAATTGGGGGGGGGGGTTAAAAAGTGCCAAAATCATGCGGACATCCTTTGTGAATTCGAATTGCCCCTTATATACTAGGGCTTTCCCCGAACTGCCTTTGAGTAGATGGAGGATGATATGGCCCACTAGTGCACGAAGAAGCTTCATAAGGTGGGGTTAAATGATTCTGTAGGGTTACAGTGATATAACGTATATTCATATGCACTTATACAAAATTTTATTGTAATGGGGGTATGACCTCCATCACCCTCCCGTGCACGTCAGTGCTATGACCTTCCTCTCACTCTCCCGCCACATCTAGGATGTCTATGGAAAGCGACACCCTCAGACGAATCCGTGTACTTATTTAAAAATGTATTTTTTAACCCTTTTGCCACGGCTGACAAGTGCTGGCATGTTCCAACAGAAGTATCGGCTCTTTTTTGTAGTGTTGTGCAAAATCGTTCTTACGAGAAGTGCACATTTCTTAGACTTGCACTTTTGAACTAGTTTTGTCCATAATAATATATATACATAAAATTTAATATTCCTATTCGTTTTAATTAACAAAATTCGTGCTTTTGTTATATCGTTTTATGTAATAAGGTTATAAATATGGTACCGAGAATTTGGCTTCTTATTGTGTTCCGAAATTAAATGATCAAATAAATTATTTATAATGTCAGACATTCACTTAATTCATATTTCTATAAAACACCTAATTTTAAAATTACAGTAAAATTAATTCTTCCATAAATAGCAATTATTATCCCTTTAGCTGCTACCAACGTACTGGTACGTTGGTAAGCCCTTCTGACGTCTTAGCTTACAATGCCAATTTAGAGTTTCTAGAGAATTCTGTTGGGTCTTTATCTATCATATTTTTATTTTTTGCCTCCCCCGAAAAAATTTCTGGTTAAGGTCCTGTTTTTAACAACTCTTTACAGGGATAACAGACAACAACAAAGCAGTGTTTAATTTAAATGTGCTTCTGCTTGATGACGTTTAATTTGATATGAAATCAATATTCTAGTTACATTTCCAGTTTAATTTTCACAATCAATGCTTTTTACTAAATTTCGTATTCATTATGATGATGATGTAAACATTCCCTTTAATTTATATCGTTGATAATGAGCTTACTGGGCCAAAAAGCTTTTGAACGTACAAAATTAAAATAGAGAAAGTATAGTTGTAACGTTATTAAAAACATTCCGTTTGACAGTTGAAATAATAACACTTCAATGGAAATGCTGCCATGAAGAAAAGAGAGCTATATAATACAATACAACAAATGCTATAGTTACATCAAATGAATGACAAAGTGCATTTTTTTTATTTCGCACTAAATACACTAAGCCAAATAATATAACCGCATTCTTTAGATTAAAAAACAAAATTAAATCTTGAACGGCGTTACCCGTTATAAAATTTTTGTTTGAAATTGAGGGGGACGTGGAACCTTAATATCAAAAATGGGGTGTCGGGTCTCCCTTCCCCCCGCTAACGGCGCCCCTGCATAGTTTCAGCGTGACTGCTCAACAGGACTTCAAACTAATAAGAAATAAATTCCTTCTACATGATAACGATAAAAATCGAAATTTGAAAATTTCTGCTAATCCATCAAACCTATGCATAACACTAACAAAAAAAAATATTTGCTGGAAAACACATAAAACGAAAATATATATATGCGCAAATTTATGAAATATTCTTTTATAAATTACTATTGCCTTAAACTTTGCATGATATTGCATTGACCATTATAAATATAACTTTCATGGATAGAGTAATGGACAATATATGTACTGTGGATAATTTTTTTCATAAAATTTTTTCTTGTAAACACTGTGGCTAAATTACATTTGGGAAATTGTTTTGAATAACAAAACGCTTTTATAAATTATTTTTCGTCAGGTTATTTTCTAAAACAATTTTGAAATTATATAAACATTGTACTTTAAAAGAAGAAATCATGGCGTGTAGTACTAGTATTATTTTCAATTTTACTTGGCTCTGCCTTCACTTTTATAACCACATTATTATATGTCAAGTTTCTGGCAGGAAACTCTTTATTTGCAATGAGCTAATATTGTGTATAGGGTGAAGGGGCAAATTTATTTATTGTAATATAATTCTTACAAGGGAACCCCTTTTGCTGTTCACTGCATTTTGATATCAGACCTATGGAAGATGATAATGCTTGACTTTCTGATCACGAATGTGAATTATCTGTCTTCTAAAATAATATCACAATTTTTTATGAATATTTGAAGTCCAAAAATTACTTTTTTCGCCAGGTTTGATATTTTGTAATCGCACTGTATGTGAGTAAAAACAGGTTTGAAGTCGGCAAGATTAGGAAGGATCATCGTATTTAATGGATAAAAATAAATAATTATGTCTCAGCTAATTTAAATAGTATAAAAAAAATTAATATGAAAAATGAACTTTTAGCATAGATATTTGGCGAATTTGGCGACAATTTTGGAGAGTTGGCGGGACATTTAAGTTTCGCATTCCACTAGCTATATAAACTCGTCCGCAAGTATAACGTCAATATAGTTGTACGAGTTTCCGATTGTGAGAAAATGAAAAATATAGTGAACATAATTCAATCTGTTTTGAAGTTGGTCGTTAATAAATACGACACGCTTCCGTCATTAATAACTGAACAAGAATTTGAGGAAAGTCGGGGAGTATTGTCGAAAATCGAAAATATAATTTTTAATAACAATGTCAGTGAAAGTATCAGTTTAGATTTTGAAGACAATTGTGATTTCCGCATCGACGAAGAAAGTGATATTAGTATAGTTGGTGATGAATATTATAACTGTACTGTAAAGGGCGATCAATTGGCAAATGAATTCAGTTTAGAAAATATGCAAACAATTGTTCAGTATTTTGACAGTTGTAAAAAAAATAAATTCCAAAAAACAAACAGGAGATATCCAACAGTAAAATACCCTACTTATATTTCGAGGTTTAGAAAATATATATCAAATATGGGCACAAATATAGAAAAGTATAAAATAATAAAAAATGAAATGTTAGCCAGATTTACAAAAGTTATGGAAAATTATTTACCTGTTCATGAAATAGATTTGAAAAGATGGGCGATCCGGAAATCCCAAGAGTTAGGATTTGAGGATTTTAAATGTTCTGATAATTTTAAGAGCCAAAACAAAATAGTTGTGCAGAAAGTAACAAAATACATCACTCAAATATACACCCAGAATATGGGTAATATAGAAGATAGTGCCATAGAATTTATTTTGCATACGAGAAATGTTACTGCTAATATTATAATCCCCCAACAGATTTTTAACTCTGATCAAAGTGGTTTTAATTATTTTCTTCCAAATTAAAGGCAGCTATCGCATAAAGGTGAAAAACAGACATTTTCTTTTATAGGGTCTTATTTTTGTAGAACACATTCATATACAATAATATCAATGAATGGGAACTGACAGGGGAAAATGTTACTTTGTTTAAGAGAAGCTGAGGAAACATTTGGCCCGACTGTTCAACGATTAACAACGTTTCAAAACGAATTTATTTCAACCTTCAAACTCATATATTACATGATCCAAATCTGCAAAAATGGACAAAATCAAAATGAAAGAGTGGGTAGAATGTTGTATGAAACCCATCCCTTGTTCCATCCTGTGTTTTACTAAACTCATGAACAGGTAGTACAGACCCAAACACTTATAAAGATCAAACAACAATATCAATCAACGTTTATTGGCGTAGTGATACCAACGCCGATGGTATGGCGTGATTAGATGGTGAAACGTTCGAAAGAAAATAAATATTTCTGCGTTCGATGGGCTCTACCCC
>QLNU02004538.1:0-10262 GCA_006491805.2 Dysdera silvatica | reverse complement strand
GTTTAATAAAGTCCATCTTTTGTTTTGAGGTTGCTGCGAACAGTTGTGGCATTCGGCTATGGTCATTGTGGAGTTGGATGCAAATGGCTTAATGTAATCTATTGTATATGGGCAGCCGCATAAGCGGCAAGGAGGATTATTATTGGCTATTGGATATTCGTCTTCTGTGATAAGGCTTTCGTTGTCGGTATCAGAATCAGAATATAGGACGTTGCTGAGGTAAAACTGAAATAAAGATAAAATTGTTAGAATCAAATTTTTACGGGTTACGTTAACTTTTCAGAGCTTTTGACGAATTTTAGATGATATCTTGAAGAAGTTTAGAAGATGTCTTGAAAAATTGTAGAAGATGTCTTAAAGAATTTTAGAAGATGTCCTGAAGAATTTTAGAAGATGTCTTGAAGGATTTTAGAAGACGTCTTGAAGGATTTCAGAAGATCTCTTGAAGAAGTTCAGGAGATATTTTAAAGATGTTTAGAAAATCTGTAAATTTTTAGAATTCTTGTTAACACTTTGAGACAGTAGAATATTAAGGGCGTGAGTGAAAATTACGCATTTTTCCAATTTTTCACTTCAATTTGGAACAGTTAGAACAATAATTAGAATAATTAGAATAGTAATTTTGAAATAGAACAGCAGTTTTAGAATTGTTAGAATAGTAATTTGGAATCGTTAGAATATTAATAGTAATACAGTAGTAATTTTGGAATAGTTAGAATATTTTTGGAATGGTTAGAATAGTAATCTTAATAGTTAGAATAATAATATGAAAAGTTAGAATAGTAACCTGAATGGTTAGAATAGTAATCTGAATAGTTAGAATAATAATATGAATAGTTAAAATAGTAATCTGAATTGTTAGAATAATAACTGGTATAGTTAGAATAGTAATTGGAATAGTTAGAATAGTAATCTGAATAGTTAGAATAGTAATCTGAATAGTTAAAATAGTAATTGGAATAGTTAGAATAGTAATTTTAGAATACTTAGAATAGTAATTTTAGAATACTTAGAATAGTAATTTTAGAATACTTAGAACAGTAATTTTAGAATACTTGGCATACAGTAATTTTTGAACACTTAGCATAGTAATTTTTGAACACTTAGCATAGTAATTTTAGAACACATAGCATAGTAATTTTAAAAGACTTACAACAGTAATTTTAGAATACTTAGAATAGTAGTTTTAGAATACTTAGACTAGTAGTTATAGAATATTTAGAATGGTAATTTTAAAATGCTTAAAATAATAATTAGAATACTTAGAATGGTAATTTTAAAATGCTTAAAACAATAATTAGAATAATTAGAATACTTAGAATGGTAATTTTAAAAATACTTAAAATAGTAATTAGAATAGTTAGAATACTTAAAATAGTAATTAGAATAGTTAGAATACTTAAAATAGTAATTTGAATAGAGAGAACACTAATTTTAGAATATTTAGAATAGTAATTTTAGAACATTTAGAATGATAATTGGAAAATTTAGTAATATAACTGGAAATGGAAAAAGTAAACTTTAATTTCATAACTTAGTTACATAAACTTTGATCTTCCTTTATGTCGTTTAATTATCTGCAGGAATTATTATCATTTAGGCATTGTATGTAAGAGTTATACATACAATGAATAATACGTTGTTAAATTAATAATACGTTGAATTTGAGTGGTAGATATAAAATAACTCAAATTTTAACTTCTTTATTAAAATATAATTCAATAGTTCAATCTTTTTTGGTAGAACATTATAATTTTTTGAACAGCAACGCATTTTTCTAAAACTTCCACACAACATTAGTAACAAAAAGCAGTCTAGTGCCCTTGTACAATTATTTATTTAATTGAATTTTTAAATAAAGATTTTCCTTACGTTATAATTGCGCAAAACTGCGCTGTACAGTTGATGCCCCTTTTTGTAGGCACGCATTTCCGCTTTAAAATTAGCGACTTTCTTTCTCGCCATTATTTCTCCGTTTAATTTCATCAACAGAAAAACAAATAATGAGCTAGATTTAAAATTCTTCAAGTCAACAGAAACAACAACAATGACACAATTAAATTTTTTTATCCTTTTCTTGTATTGAAATAGGCAGATAATGAAAACCAACAATGATAATATTATTATAAATATAATAATATAATATTATAGATGTTATTTTATTCAAATTGTCCAATTTATGTCTTACAATAGAGATTGCGTATATTGGGGAGGGAAAAGGGGTGGTAAAAACGTTTCTGGAATTCTCTTCTTCTTATCATGTCACAGATCTCTTTATTGCGACAATGCACATAAAATATAAAATCAATACGGAGTATTGTCAGTGATTCTTAGTGATTCTCTTATTTTCTAGTGATTATGGTAATGACCAGCGGCGTAAGAAAGGGGGGGCTCGGGGAGTTCAAGCTCCTCTTATTAGATATATCAGGGCATGTTATTCTCTTCAACGTTAAATCATTTTTCAAGCTACTTTAGCCCCTCCCTCATTTTTGAATTTCTACTTCCAAAGATGAGTTTTTAAAGTTATTGTTTGGGGGTGGGGGCAAACACATATTATATAGTTATTCAAGTAATTCTCATCATAGTCGATGATGTGGTTGCATTGGATAATCAAATGCCTACAAAGAAAAGAATGATCTTTAGGCACCTGGTGGGAGCTGAACCAACATCTTCTTGTTTGCCGATCAAGTGCTCTATCTAATAAGCAGCAAGCCATGATCATTCTCCCCACTGCAGGCATATATACTTGTTCGTAGTGAAAGCCTTATGTACGCTCGCAGGGGAAGAATCATAGATGTCTGTGGCTTAATAGGCACTTGACCGACAATCAAGGAAATGTGGGCTCGACTCCCACAAGGGGCCAAAAAAATCATAATATATTATATATACACATATGCGGAGCTGGCTTAAAACCTTAAAATGCCCTAAGCAGGTAAAAGATTTCAGTGCTCCCAAATGCTAGTTGGTCTATGATAAACCCGGCAATGGGAAATATCTGTGTGCTGTGTCTCCCTTGCCCTTCATTTGATGCTTTCTCTAAACACTTGCATATTTTACATAACGGTTAATCCGTCATATATATATATATATATGGCCTGCAAAAGGGTGGCTGGTATCTAACTGGAAGGAGACCCACACGCTGAACGTATGTGACGATGTGTGGAACCGGTCAGGCCAGTAACCTAGTGTCCTACCCCGCCTTCAAGTGGTGCAGGCTGAGCTTTCTATTTATGTGGCAAATTAATATTTGCTGCACGGATAGAAAGGCGGAAGGGGAGGGCTAATTCACCAACCCGTCTAGCCAGCGTGGTGAAATTATGGCTAATTCCTCCATTATGTTGACACACCAGAAACCATGGCCCCTAGTCTCCAGGTGCTGGAGTGCTCCTGATCAAGACAGCGGTCAGTGTGGCATGAAAGCAGGGGGTGCTAAGAATCACTGGAATGGCCCAGGCTGCCGTTTGTTATTGACCTTGGCAACGTATAATGGACGATCCCTTGCTTCTGAAGCAAAACTTCAAGAATTGGAAGAAAAACTTGACAAGATCAAATGGGACATTGTAGACCCAGTGATTTTCTTTTTCTGCCATTGGGACTCAAACCCGAGTTAACGGTAAGCTATGTGAACGCGTTGTCATTGCGCAACCGCACATGGTCATTTGCAATTGGTCGCCAGCCAAATTGTATTGAGTTTGCCATATTGAAATAATTGTAATGCTCCTTATGGCATCCATAAAAATCAAATCCTTGTACGCCCTTCACTATAGCGTCACCTTCTGCGACCAACCTTCCCAGCACCTTATCTGTAGACAGACAGGAAGGAAGGAAGGAAGAAAGAAAGAAAGAAAGAAAGAAAGAAAGAAAGAAAGAAAGAAACATTAGCAATTGGTGGACTAGTTTTGAAGTTATTAGTTCTTTTAAACGCGATTTTGACTATTATTATATTTGTCAGTGGGATATTTCCATTCGTGGCTACGTATAAAAATATCTCAGTGACAAGTGCAAAAATTTGGTCGCACCTTAGTGATGTCATTGCCAGTTTAGTTGATCCTCTGGCGACACAATTCAAGAAATGGGATTTTACAACGCCCAACGATAGAATGTTTAATTTTTATATATTTTCTTTAAAATGCGATGTAAGATAACTTTTTGAATATATACAGTCGAACCTAGTTAAAACGGACACGCTCAAGACGAATTAATTTTAATACAAACCGTTTTTGAAGTCCTGTCAAACTGTATGGGAATCTCTATGTTGTTGTTTCTTTCCTTTAACATGAACACGATTAAACGGAATAACGTTTACCATGAATTCATAAACAATGGAGCTTGAAAATTTTCCTTCGCTTCACACGAACTAAACGCCCTTTCTAAGATTAGAACCGTTCAGTTATAATTTTAACTGACTGTAGTTGCCAAACTAAACATGTGAAAGGGACGACTTCTATATACAAATGCATAATAATTCCTTTTGACGTTTACATACGATAAGAACAGCAAAATACTTTCTGTTATCATAAATACTGTTCAAGTTAAGGAGAGCCGTGGCCAGGCTGGGGCTATCGGGGGCAAAGCCCCACTTGGAAATGTAGTCAACCGTCCTGGAAAATATTTTTTCTCAAAAATCAAATATTGTGGGATTTTATTTTAAATTTTTTGTTTTGTATTAAATTGTACATGATAATGGAAATTGTTCTTTGACGATAAAGATGTGTTCAAAATAGCTTTCTATGGTAGATCTTGCGTATATAACTTTTTTTACATATATTCGAGTTTTCACATACTTTATAATAAGGGCAGGGGAAATTATAGAGAGGTATACTAAAATTTATTTCTTAATGCAAAATTTACGTTAAGAAATTTATTTATTAACCTTAAATATATTAGTCTGCTTATATATTTAATAATATTAAATATATTAATAGAATATATCAAATCATTTACGAATTTTAAGCCCCATCTGTAGTTTTCTAAGCCCTCCCCCTGTAACAAGCATCTAATTACGGGCCTGAAATGAAATCCGTCTCGAGACGGTCGACTGCGTAAGCGAGCTAAATTCATAGAATAAAACAGTCAAAAAGCGGTTATTTTGTGATGCGTGTTTTATGCTTGTAATTCCTTGTAAGGTTAAGTGTAATAATGAATTGCACAGAGAAATTTTTGAATTTAGAAAGAAACCAAGAAATTCTAAACGAAACGAATCGCGCAGTCGGGGAGTCTTGCGCAATACCTTATTAGTTGAATGGACTTTTCGAAATGTTAAAAAGCTATTTAAAAATTAAAATATTTATCATGTTAAAAAAAATAATAACTTTACCAGTAAAAATTTCAAATAGAGTAAAATATTTTCATTGAAAATGGGCCAGGATATACTAGGAAATATTATGCCATTTAAACAAATAACGAAGATTAATTTATGGCTGCGAATGAGAAGAAGAAGAGCGTCTATTACTTCATGCGAAAAAGGAGAAGTGATTGTAAATAGGGCAGACTGTGTGTGTGTTTGAAAAGGGGCGATTGTTTGGAATTTCTATACTATCACTAAAGTAAAGCTTTACAATTGCTGCTCTTGGACAGGCAACCAGTCTTGGTGTTTGAAATTGAGCGAAACACATAGTATACTGATGCATTTATGATGTTTTGTAAACTGTATTAGCATTGAACTCAGAGTGTGATCAAATTTTATGCGTGTCTTAGTGATTTCTGCTAAATAGGTCCTGTTTTTTTAATAAATTTTCATGATTTGTTAATATACATGTACACATACAAATAAGTAAAATCTTAGGAATTCTAAGAAAAATTAATACAAAAAAACCAGCGTAGAACTGTATTATTCAATGATCTACAGTCATCTGACATATTGTAATTGCGTATGGGGGAGCTTAGGCTCGGTAAATAAAAATGTGTTGAAAAATATCCAGAAAAAAACGTTGAAATTAATTAACAGTGATAAAAGACTAAACTGGAAAAACTTATTTTTCAAGTACAATATATTACTAATAGAACATTTACACGAATATAGTGTCTTGGTAAAAATGTATGAAATAATAAGGGAAGTCAAGCACACTGAATTTATAAGAATAAAATTAAATGAAAAAGATAGAAATACACGTTGTAAATACAATGATCTATTACTCCCAAAAATAAGGACCGAAGTAGGAAGGAATAATGTAAATTATAAAGGTGCAAAACTTTGGAATGAACTACCAGAGGAATTCAAAAAATTGAAAAGTAAAGAAACATTTAAAAAAAGTCTAAGAAAATATTTGATATAAGGTAATAGAAGCTAAAAAAATTGGAAAAAACATAATGAAAGAATGAGTGGTTCACAATTAGTTGTGTGTCATCTTTGGAATCAGATTGTAATCTTAAGGTCCCAAGTATGTTATATCCTTGCTGATATTTTCTTGAGACCTTTCATTGTAGAGTCTAATATGATGTACTTTTAGTATATATTGTCTGTATTATCGCTGTAGTTACACAGTATATTGTTATTATGATTTTACAAATGAAGAATAAATAAAGCAGGGATTTGAAATAATTTAATATTTGATAAAAAATAATATCTCAAAGAGAAAATGGTTTTATTAAAAAACTGTGGATCAAGATAAGATGAAATTTAAATTTGGATGTGTGAAAAAGAAAAAACGTAAACAGTTGTAGAGTTCAACGATAGAATGCAAGGATCATTAAAAAAAAGGCACAGGCATTTAATTCACATCAACTAATAATAATTCTAACTAATAATCATTCGGCATACAATCACCCGAATAATAATTAACTAATAATTATCCGACATTGATAGTATTGAATTTTGCAAAGAATAAAACTGTTCCCGAGAAAATGATACCCAATAACTACAATATACTTAAGGCAGAGCTGATGAGAGGGGGGAGCATGGGCTGCAGCCCGGGGGGCCCTCGTTGGCAAGGACCTATGCTGTGGGTGGGGGCGGTCTTGTCAGAATGGTTTTGCTAGTCGGAAGGTCAGAAAAATTCTTCTCTGAATCCAGAGTAATAAGATTTTGTACACTTTTAATATACAGTTTTTTTAATTATTCTTCATTAGCCTGTCTCGATTATTGAAAAAATAAATAATCGTAGCTCGCCTTAGTTTCGTTTTTCGGCAATGATTTTGTAAAGTAAGTAATAAGTAAGTACAGAAAAAAATGCTTTCTTATTTCCTACTTTTTGTTCATTTGGGGGGTTTACCCCCTCCTTCCCCAAAAAGGAAAAATGTCTACGCCACTGCCTAGGGAAGGGGTCATGAGGGCCCCGTGGAAGCGAATCTGGGGACCTGCGTTTGTTTTCGGAGCCCCTGACTTGAGGATGAAATGCATAATTAAAATTTTTTTTTTGTATTACACGTGCTTTTAAGGATATCGATATTGACGTAACTGGGAGAGCGGCTAGATGGGGTTTAACCTTCTCTAAATAAAATTAAGTTCCTCTCTAGAAAAACAAACGTCACAATTAAAAACTCATTGTAGAGCAGGTCAGTGAGAGGGGGGGAGGGGCTATAACACATCCCTAGACCTCGGGGCTGGATAGTTGTAACTGAAATGAATGAAAACTTACTTGTGATCTCAAATATTTCAAGGGAAATTGTCTCCTTTGATAATTATATCTGTAAAAAGAATGGTGTTACTGCTAAACCCAGTTGCGTTAAAACCGATTGATGATTTTAGTAGCGAAAAAATCCGGGAAAGCTCATTATAGGAATAAAAATATGAAATACTAGTGAAGGATTTTACAAGCAAAAGATTAAACATTCGTAAAATAGAAAGTAAATCGCAAGTTTTCGGCCAGTGTTTAAACTTTCGTTTGCAAAAGTTTTACTGAAAAAAAAAAATGTTCACAAGTAAGAAGGTCCAATAATTTAATCCTTTCATACAATTTATGTATTTTTAATGTGTCTTTTATATTTCATGTCTTTTTGCAATTATTACATATATTTTTAAATTTTGAAATGGCTTCAGCAAACGCAGGAACAAGTTATGTAAAAGGCATAACAAAAATGAGTTATAACATATATTGATCCCATGATTATAGCTTAGAGCAGTGAGTATAAATCCGTGCTCCGTGAAACCTTTCCACGTGCTCCAATGCTCAAAAATTACAAAAAACGCTGGATTTCTTAAGCTTCATCATTATCTTTCAATGCAATTTTTTCGACAACTTTAGTTTTATAACTACAAAAAGGGTTTTAGATATCATATTTATATGGGCAACACATTGTGGATTTAAAGTATTCGCTTTGAATTTAGTCCCAAATATTTTGCCTTACTTTGTGTTTTGTTACTGTTTTTCGTTTATGTTTATTTGGTTAAGTAAGTACCCAATTTCTTTAAAATTTTTGAGAAACATGACATTTCGAATAAAGTAAAACTTGACGTCTTACATGCCCAAATGCCTAAAAATGCCTTCCATCGCTAATACTGCTTTCATTGGGTTTAGTACCTATGTTGGTGAAAATATCGTTGCCCTTATGAGAAAAGAAAAGTATAAAAAAATAATAAAAGCACATAAGAAAATATATGTTGATTGATTGATTGTTTGGCTTTTTTATGGCGCAAGAGCATCTGGGCTATACTGCGCCAAACACGGTAGAAAATATATGTATTATTGATGTTTTCAAAAAACGATATTTAAAGTTTATTTAAAATTTTAATTTTTGCACTGTTTTGTGGTTTTAGTAGTTACGATCAATATGGTGCAAAATTCCATTCTAACTATACATGCCTATTCCATACAAAAAGTTTATTATGTAAGCTTAAATTGTAACGATAAAGTACCTCCCTTGTAAAGATAATGATTCCCTTGTATAAAAATATTTCTCCCTTGCGTGGGTTTATCCATGAATTGATAAAGTCGATATGAATGAATTTTCGTTTTGTTAATAATGAACGTTTTTATTTAAGAAGTGGATGGTACTGGCATAAGCAGGGGGGGGTCGATTATGGTTGTAACCCCCATTTCGATAAAACTGTGTATAATATACAAATACAATGTAGCTCTGTAACCCACCCCCCATTGTAAGCCTGTAACCCTCCCCCTTATGAACTTTCTGGGTATGCCTATGGTAGGTGGGTAGTTTGCAAAATTGTGGTCGGACAAGCATAGGCGCAGGCTGAAAGTTCATAAAGGTTTATAGGCTTAATGGGAGGGGTTATAGAGCTATAACATATATTCCTATGTTAAATATACAAAATTTCATTGCAATGGGGGTCATAACTCCCAAAACCGTCCCTGGCTACGCCAATGTGGGCAAGGGCGTTCTATATCTGCAAAATGTCTTTTGCTCGGCATTCCTCACTTTGCTATTTCCATTGTGTTACAACCCTCTTTCCTTTTACTGATGAGAAAATTTCTTCCAACTAGCGATTTTCCGCTTTATGCAGGTTTTTCTCTTTGACGGGACTAAAAATTGTGTTGTCTGTTTCCTCGTTAGACAGTTTCTATTTTAGCTAATGTTAATTACCATTGACTTTTGAAGGGACCGGAAAAAAAATCCGTTTTAAGCAAGTTTCCTCCTTAGACAGTTTTCATTGTATATTTCTATTATTTTTTATAGTTCCTATTTATAAATGATATTATTTAATTATATATTATGTGTATATATCAATACATAATTACTAATAGACGTGCACATATATTAATTTTTGTCCTTTAAATGGATTATTAAATTTAAGTATTCGTATTTTTTCGATTTAATTTTCGGATACTTCTATCGCTCGTAATTTCCTTTATTTCTGTTTTTTTTTTTTTAAGTTAATTATTTATTTTTCAAGAAAGGTAAAATTTTGAATGACAACGAAATTGGAAGCCTTAAAAAAGAACACATTTTTATAAATATTCATTGAACTTTATTCACAGAAGATACATTTACAAACACTTGCATACTTTTATTTTCCAAGCTGTTGTATGAGGTGAAATTCATAAACACTTACTTCACTTACATACCTGTTAATTAAGGAATAAAATATAATTTTTCAATAACAACATATAATTGTAATTTAAAATTGCATAAATAACTGAGAGAAACAAATCTCAAATACACATTACACTGCTGCTTTCATGGTGATAAACAAATTATTGACATCAATCTAATTTTCGGCCATATTATATCTGCATACATTTAAGCACATTGCAAATTGTTTTTAAAGTAATTTCCTTGTCTATATTCTTCGGCTGTACGTCTCTTCCACAGTTGCACCTGCAAGAAAGACTCTTCCATTACAGAGGTGACGTTTTGTCGGTCTA
>QLNU02004532.1:0-13463 GCA_006491805.2 Dysdera silvatica | reverse complement strand
ATCTCTATTCTTCATAGAACCCTGGTTAAGTAAAACCCAAATTACTTGCACTTATTTTTACTTATTAGATACAATAAATATTTTCAGCAAAATCACTTATGTTTATTTTTTAGTATACTCTAACTTTAAGAATGAAACAAATATGTTCGGCTGTAGCAGTTGTAGAATGCTCAATTTCAGGCAGATGTGCACTTCCAATTTCGAAGAGAAAAATAACTTTTGGTGTATTTAGAACGTGGAAAATTTCTCTTTCGATCACTTGTTCTGTTACTATCTAAAGACTTAGACATATTTAAGTAAAATATAAATGTAACTACGAACTGCGAAATTTGCGAAGTGTTGCTGATTCTACTATAGACAAAAGCTGAAAAGAAATCGATGGTTGCGCATGCGCACTATGATTGAACAAGATGATATGGTCAGAGCCATATATATATGGGGAGAGTTCGGTCATGTGTTGTTGTCGAGCTCACTTTGCTTGATTGGTTAACTGGTGGGCACGTGACAGACAGCGGCCATTATGGCTCAATCATCGCGCGCTCTCAGCACTGTGTTAGCATACTCTTGGCTGGTAAAGATAACGAGTGTTTTAATATTCAATATAATCGGAGGCTATTCATTGTGAAAAATGGTTATTTGTTGCACTGTAAATTGTAAGAATCGAAGTGGTCAAGGAGTAAAATTATTTCACATTCCAAATGGAAAAAATGATCAAGAACGGCGCAAAATTTAGTTAGCCAAAATAAGACGAAAAGATTTTGACTTTGTGAAAAGTGCCTGTTTGTGTGAAGTAAATATTTTTTTTTTACTTTTTTTTGTAGTAAAAAGTGTACCACACGCTTTGTAATTTTTTGTTCATATCTGAGAGTATTACGATATGAGATAATATCTAGAATAAGTTTGACCCGTAATTTAACCATGTAAAATAAAAGTGTCAATGCCTATCATTAATGTTTTAAATAACTTTTTAGTTTCACATTTATGTTTTTAAAATAATGGCAGCTTGAAATTGCGTGGATTATCCGTATTTTATCAATAATAAAAAAAATGTTTATCCATGCATTTACAATTTTAAGTACAAATTTAAAAGCTTTTATATCAGTTATTAATTTTTAAATATTAATGTTTTCTCATAAAATAACTGCAAACTTGAAATTGCATGCATCGTCAATTTATTTTATCTGTAATAAAAAAAATATTTATCCATGCATTGAATAATTTTATTATTATTATTATTAATTTGTCACATACATTATTTCTGTTTTATTACATGGTGATTTTTATATCCTTGTTTTTAATAACTAATGAAAATTATATTTGACAACGAAATAAAAAGCCAACCGTGCATTTTCAATCATAAAACTAGTGGTTTCCTAAACTTTCTACAACATTGGAAGGGATCTTATGGAATTTGTATTACTTTATATGAAAATAAATGATTCGTTATACAGCATTGTGCTTTACTTTTTGAACTTTTCAGGAACATGTCTTGGTCGTATAGCAAGGTATGGGTCTATAATATACTCTGTGTTGTTGCTCAAACTTTGTTATGTTTTTCTGTTAGATGTTGAATAATAGTAAATAATATAATAATGAGTAATTAAACAAAGTATATAAGTTTAAAAAAAAGTATAAATATAATAAGTAAATTTAAAGTGAAGTAAACTATAAATAAATTAGTAGTTCAGTAGTTAAAAATAGTTATAAAACAATAATAAATAGTTAACAATTTAAAACGAAAGTTACAATAATAATACTTTCTTTTAACTGCCAGCCTTTGAGGAAATTGACAGTTATCCACGTGAAGGTCAGTCCTTTTTAAGAAACCTGAAAATCATCACTTCTAAATGCAATTTGAAAAATACTGAGCGAGTATTTACATGTTTTTAAATGTTCGTGTGGAGAAAAACAAAATTTCGCAGCTCTATATAAAAGCTTTTACGCGCTAATTTAAAGTTCTTTTATGTCTTATTTTAAAGGTCAAATACAACATTTGCTCGAAAAATGTAATATTACTCTTCATTCCGTTTTGAGACTAAAAAATACGCCAATTATAGCAAATGCAACAGTGTAACGTTGTTCTGAAAGAGGAGTAAGCTTGAGCGAAAATGGCGCCATTCACTTCCTGTGATCGAACTCTCTATATATGGCTCTGGGTATGGTGCACACGCTAAGGGTTAGTGCCTTCAACCATGGAGCACTGAAAAAGAATAAAGAAAGCGCAAACATCAAAATGTGTAGCTAGTTGCCGCTATCTTGGTGGTCCCATTAAATACCATTACCTGGAATGAAGTAATGATTTTTCCACGAAATTGTTTTTTATCGTAGCATTTACTTCTTATCTATCAATTCCAAAAAAATATTTGAATTTTTAATGAACGAGAGAGAAATTTAAACTATAAAATTACTAACTATTCGAAATTAGATGAAAATTAATTAATTAAAATTAAAATCATATTAAGAAAACAGAAACACCATACTGTTTCCACTATACGTTAGCAATGTTCACATAGACTGACAACATGGCGGAAAACTGGCAACATATCCTTCACGTTCTGGGAATATGTCAGGCGCCCTCTATGTGTTTTCGGTACTTGCTGGTTTCACGGGCTAAGAGATAGTGCCTTCGACTGGCAGTAAAAATGTCAGATGCCAATATGGTTAAATAACTGCCAATGGCATACGTAGGATAAGAAAAAACCAGGGTGTGATTGTGACGGGATATACAATCGAGGCTCACATTCTGTTTTATTCCCTCTACTTTAGTTGTAATAACGTTTTAATATCTTGTCATTTCTGTTATTCAGATCTCATGTATTACTCAACTTTGTATTCCTGTCCTTATAAATAAATTTGTATTGTAGTATAAAATAATGAATGAAAAATATTAAAAAATAATTACCTTTTACAAGTTCATTGTTTCACCCTCACATATATTCAACTCTCCACTTGCAAAAACCAGAAGACATCATTCATCATCAGCGAATCTTCCTTGCCTTTGTATTTCTTTTTCAAGATTCAGCTGTCTAATTAAATTTTTCCCCTTACTCACACGTCTCCTAAGTTTTCAGGGAAGTTTTATTTTGAGTTTTTATGGCGCAAGGACAGCAAAGGTCACGCTGAGCCAGAATCTACACTTTTCCGAGGAATCCGAACGCCTCAATGCCCCAGTAGCCAACTCTCAAACTACAGTGAGTAGTTGGTCGGTAACTTTTCTTATATTTTAAGACCGTTAGGAGTCGAATTCCGCTTAATGGCACGCTTTCAGCCTTATCGTATAACCTCAGGTGGATTTTTCTGGGAAAATTCTTTTTCTCGGAAACTGTGGAACTCACCCAAGGGAAACTTTAGCGTATTTTTTTTTTTTTTTCGCGTATTTTTTCTGAAAAAGGCAGGCTTGCCTTTGCCGAAACAATTGTCAACAAATGAAATTATGTTATTGTCTCAATTTTTCGTATATTTTGTTCGGTTATGTGTTTTATTTAAAAACCTTTTAGTTCCAAAACTTCCGACGCAACAGCTTTCTTTCTGTATAGTAGGAACCAGACTATCATGGTATTGTTATTGCCAAATTTAAACGTTATAACATACGGGTATATGATCAACTAAAAAATTTCCATTTTATATAGTTAATATATATACAGTAGGACCTGCATAAGTGCCCGCCCATCTTTGGGATTTGACTGCAATGGTCAACATAGAGAGATGGTTACTGTAAATGACAGAATTTGGTATAGCTATGACTAAGTACCTACCAGTTCTCTCTTAGAAAAGTGGTCGCTTTATTCAAGTGATCAATTTCCCAAGGTGGATACATTACCAGGTTCCACTGCATTGACTTCGAAATCCTAGTAATTTGCAGATAACATGCAATAAACATACGTCATATATATATATAAAAGTTTTCCTCGCCCATTCTTGGCGGAAACAGGCTTTGAGACGGGCAGAGCGCCATGTTCCCAAGCCTCTTTTTACATCACTTCTTAATGTGCCATGTCTAGAAACTTCCTGACAATGTGACACGTGTTATATATATATATATATATATATATATATATATATATGTGTGTGTATATATATATATATATATATCATATTCAACCATTATCTATCCACTGCTGGATGAAGGTCTCTCCAAATGCTTTCCACACAAGTCTATCCTGAGCAATTCGCTTCCACGTCACCCCAACCTGTTTTCTTATTTCATCCACCCATCTAGTTTGAGGACGTTTTCTAGGTCTTCGGTGGTCTCTTGGAATCCAGTTCAGAATTTCTGTTGTCCATCGTTGATCAGTTCTTCTTGCAATATGCCCAGCCCATCGCCATTTCAGCCCTTTTACTTTAACAATGATGTCCTCTACTCTAGTTTGCTCTCTCACCCAAGTGTTTCTTTTTCGATCTCTCCTAGTTATTCCAAGCATGCACCTCTCCATGCTCCTTTGCGTTGTCTGTAACTTTCGTATTGCTCCAACTGTTAGACTCCATGTCTCTGATCCATAAGAGAGGACTGGCAATACACACTGGTTGAAGACCTTTCTTTTTAGACACAAAGGCAATTTCCCCTTCAGGATAAAACTGTTTCTTCCAAATGCACTCCAGCCAAGTTTAATACGTCTGTTGAGTTCTTTCATAATGTTGCCATCCATTGAAATCAGCTGGCCAAGGTAAATATATGAATCAGCAATTTCTAGCTCAGTGTTGTCAACTTGTATTTTTGTTTCCATATATATATTATATATATGTTGCCTAAATATATGATTATAAAAGTATATGTAACATATAAACATATGTAAGTATATGTAACAAAACCTTAAAGTCTTTTTAAGAATTCAATAAATGAAGTCTTGATGGGATTATTGAAACATAAATACTTTTGGATTCAAATGCAACGGAAGCATTGAAATTGCAAATTTTTCACACCAAATGGTCAAGAAACTTAACAGTCTCTTTATTCAAGTACATTTAGTACACATTATTACCATTATTGCATGATGCAATTATGTATCATAGTATTGCATTATGCCGTTTTGCTTGGGCATTCATAAAGTATATTTATTCTCTCAATATCGCTGGCTGACAAACTGGACTTTTCGTCTGGGTTCGAAAATGTGGCTGTTGGTTTCTTAGCAACCATGGTTTTAGAACGTCCGTCTATCGAGCCCGCAGTTTCTCCATAGATCATGATAGAACCGTAGTCAAAAGCGTTGATCAGCCAATTTTGATGTGGTTTGAGCTTTTCAAACTGTACTCGATAACCTTAAAAAGAAAACAAAGACTTGCGTACAAAATCTAGGAAGAGAGAGAAGAGGTTATGGTTTTAAAAATGCATTCCATATTTTCTATTCACATTTAAGAGAATGAATTCTTTGGGCATATTCCCCCTTTTCAAATGCCTTAGATTCCTCGGAATCACCCTTGTGCCAATCTCATTTCTATTCACTCTAATCGGTCATCACCAATCGCCCGTAAAATAGAAATGAGAATGGTTCTTCTAAGAGAATGTGTTACCACATTGGGTGACGAATTCTTTTCGATTATTTCAGTCTGGGTCTTTTTAAACACTTCAAATAAGATCAGATAGGTTTTGGATAAGCCTTATTCTTGAAAGGGGAAATTTTTTAAGGTTTTTGATATTTTACGCCTCAGAGTTTTCACTATGGACCATATTGATCGAGACAAACTACTGAACAAGACCGTCGAAGCACTGGAAACTCTTCACACAGCAAAGCTAATAAGCAGTTGAATCCAGCGTTGTGGACAAGGAAATGGTGGTCAAAATCACTCTACTGCTGAAACGTGATTCAAAGTTAACTGATTATCTAAATCATAATGACGTGAGTGGCATACTTTTTTTTTGGAAGCTATCTATATTCATAATCATAAGTAATTTAAGAAAAAGATCGGTCTAGAAAGAATTAGCTGCATTTGAATATAAACCAAAAAGCATGGGAAGATAGCTTTCGTAAAAGGCTATTGTGGTTTACAAGAGAAGCAAGCGGGTGCGAAAATTGTTGTACTCAAAGCATAGGAAACAAGAATGCCTATATATAAAAAAAAAGTTTTCCTCGCCCATTCTTGGCGGAAACAGGCTTTGGGACGGGCAGAGCGCCATGTTCCCAAGCCTCTTTTTACATCACTTCTTAATGTGCCATGTCTAGAAACTTCCTGACAATGTGACACGTGTTTAGGATTGTGGCTTTTTGTATTTCAATGTAGGTGTTTGGGTCAATGTTGAGTATCTCCAAATTCGTCGCAAGCGTTTTTGGTACTATCCCTGTTGCTGAGATGACTAACGGGATGATGAAGATCTTTTCCATACCCCATATATCTCGTACTTCATGTCTGAGATCTTGGTACTTGGTGATTTTCGTTGTGTAGGTTGTCTGTATGTTATTGGTGTTGGGTACTGCTATGTCGATTAAGTACGTGGTCTTATTCGATTTATCGACGAGGGTTATGTCAGGACGGTTATGTGGGACTGTCTTGTCTGTTATGATTGCTCTATCCCAGTAAAGCTTGTGTGTTTCGTTCTCATGCACGGTCTCTGGCTCATATTTGTAGTACGGGCATTTTTCTGTCAGAAAGCCAGCATTCGCTGCCAATTTCTGGTGGACTATTTTCGCTACTTGATCGTGTCTATGTTTGTAGTCTGACTGCGCAAGGATCTTGCATCCTGCCGTCACGTGTTGGATTGTCTCCGATGCCGCATGACAGTGTCTGCATTTGTCGCTTTCTATGTCTTTTCTCTGGATGAATTTCTGATTGTTCCTTGTTGCGATCACTTGGTCTTGGATGGCTAGCATGAATCCTTCTGTCTCTGGCTGGAGAGTGCCTTTGGCCAGCCAAGAATTTGATGCCTTTTTGTCAACGTGTGGGTGTTGCAGGTCATTGTAATTGCCCTGACATGTAATGGTTTAAATAAATAAATAAATAAATATATATATATATACATATATATGATGAAAAGGACTATATGATGAAAAATGGACATGGAAAAACGCATAAATGGGAACTGATGAAATTGACTATATCCTGGCAAACAAGAAATCAATTATTGAAGATTGCAGCATACTGAACAGATTTAATACTGGAAGTGATCATCGAATGGTGAGATGTAAAGTGCACTTAAATACTAAATTAGAACGACAGAAGCTCATTAGGAAACAAGTAAGTAAGAGGGTGGATTTAATGAAACTGAAAGTAAATACCGAGGCATTCAAGTTGGAATTAAAAAATCGCTTTTCTGCACTGGAAGGACTTATTGAAGAAATTGATATCTCAGAAGCAAATGAAAACATTGTTAAGACAATAGTTGAAACTGCTGGGGAAATTGGTGGTGTAACCTGTAAAAAGCACAATAGCAAATTATCTGAGAAGACGAAACAGCTCATGAAAAGGCGAAGAGATATGAAGGTGGACAATCAAAATACCAGTTCCAGGATTGAGTACATAGAACTTTGTAAAACTCTGCGCAAAAGCATGAAAGAAGACATAAGAAAATTCAACTGTGAGCTAGTAAGGAAAGCCATTGAAAATAACAAGAGCCTTAGGGTTGTTAAAGGAAGTTTATCTGTTGGGAAGAAACACATCATTGCATTAAAAGGAGAGGATGGCACCGTAACAAGAAATAGGGAAGAAATACTTAGAAGAGTTGAAGAATTCTACAAAAATCTATACGAAAGTAACAGTGGATTAAACGAAGACATTGAAATAGTCGAAGGAACAGCTCCTAAAATCTTAAAAGAAGAAGTTTCATTTGCAATAAAAAATATGAAGAAAGGAAGAGCCCCTGGTGATGATGGTATTACATTAGATATCCTAAAAGAAGCTGGAGAATATGTAGAAGACATACTTGCAAAATTCTTTACCAAATGTCTTAACAGCGGTAACATACCAAACCAATGGGATTCTGCAACAGTAATTCTTTTGCATAAAAAAGGTGATAAAGAGGATTTGAAAAATTACCGACCAATTAGCTTGTTACCTGCTATTTATAAAATCTTCACAAAAGTTCTAACACATCGCCTGCAGAAAAAATTAGATGCAGCTCAACCAAGAGAACAAGCTGGATTTCGAAGTGGATTCAGTACAGTGGACCATATTCAAGTATTAAGAGAATTAATTGAAAGAACACATGAATATGAACTTCCATTGTGTGTTGCATTTATTGACTATGAGAAGGCCTTTGACTCTATAAAAACATCAGCAGTCATCAACTCTTTAAGATCAACAGACATTGAGGATGTGTACATTGACATGGTGAAACGTGTGTATAAAAATGCAAGTGCAAAATTTCGGTTACATAAAGATACCAAAACTATCAAACTTGGCAAAGGGGTGAGGCAGGGAGATACCATTTCTCCAAAACTTTTTACTTCTGCTTTACAGATGATTTTTCAGCTGATAAATTGGAATAACAAGGGAATAAAAATAAATGGTGAATATTTAAATCATTTGCGGTTTGCTGATGACATTGTTATTTTTTCAACGAACCCATCAGAACTCCAAGACATGGTACAGGAGCTCTCAACTAGAAGTAAAGAAGTTGGACTCAAGATGAACCTACAAAAAACTAAGATCATGTTCAATAATTTCGTAGAGGAAACAAAAAATGTATGCCGACAACACTGAGCTTGTGAAATGGCTTCGATTCATATATTTACCTTTGGCTGTATTGATTTCAATGGATGGTACATATGAAAGAACACAACAGATGTATTAAACTTGGCTGGAGTGCATTTGGAAGAAACAGTTTTATCCTGAAGGGGAAATTGCCTTTGTGTCTAAAAAGAAAGGTCTTCAACCAGTGTATATTGCCAGTCCTCTCTTATGGATCAGAGACATGGAGTCTAACTGTTGGAGCAATACGAAAGTTACAGACAACGCAAAGGAGCATGGAGAGGTGCATGCTTGGAATAACTAGGAGAGATCGAAAAAGAAACAGGTGAGAGAGCAAACTAGAGTAGAGGACATCTTTGTTAAAGTAAAAGGACTGAAATGGCGATGGGCTGGGCATATTGCAAGAAGAACTGATCAACGATGGACAACAGAAATTCTGAACTGGATTCCAAGAGACCACCGAAGACCTAGAAAACGTCCTCAAACTAGATGGGTGGATGAAATAAGAAAACAGGTTGGGGTGACGTGGAAGCGAATTGCTCAGGATAGACTTGTGTGGAAAGCATTTGGAGAGACCTTCATCCAGCAGTGGATAGATAATAGTTGAATATGATGATGATGATATATATTTATTTATTTATTTATTTATTTTTTTTTATAAAAAAAAACACTTCTCTCCTTGACAAATGTGAATTAAGTAAAGTTAAAGTAGCAAAAATTAAACATTTACATTAAACATCCTTAAACATTTATTTTTTCCTTTATATAGAAAAAAAAGTAATTAAAAGGAAAACTTAATAGTCTGTTTACTTTGTTATCCATAACTTAACCTGTAAACAAAATTATTTGTAAACATTTTCCTTTCAGTCGTATCTTTCTTCGTTTACAGCGTAACAACAAAGAACGTAATTAACTTATTATTTCCCTCTTTTTATTAAAAGTGGAATATAGGTAGACTAAGGTATGGAAAGACATGTCTTTGTATCCAACCACAATTTCGAACAAGAAGACATAGGCTTCTAAGGAACCTTCGAAACTTCATCTCGCAATCCTGGGATGAAAGCTGCTTTATTTTCTTCAAAGACAGAACCATGTAATCAAGATGTCGCAACGTCAAAAGAAAATCTTCATTTTCATCCCTGATCAGAAACCCCTTCCCAAGATATCATCCCGAAACACGTAATTACAGCACAAAAGTACTTTCAGCAGCTTTAGTTGGAAGTTAGAGAAAATGTTAATGAAAAAAAATTAGTCTTTCGTCTTATAAACATCGCTTCTTTGTGTATTAATTTTCTCATCATTAGCGAAAATTGGAGCCTTTAATTAACATTAGACCAGCCAGATTTTAAACTAACCTAAAACTGCCGTTAGGAGTCAGATTAACCCTTGTAAGAAATGCAAGTCATATTAAAATAAATTTATTTTTTTTTGATAAATGGTGTTGAAATTACAATATGTAAAGATTTTTAGTATTTTTATAGTGTTTTTTAATTTTTAGATTTTTTTTTCATGGTTAGAGGTGGGTTTTTTTTTTTTTAGTTTTTTGAAGTGACAAAATATAATGTAATGTATACTACAACACAATATTCTTTCACAGGAGTACAAGTGATAAGAAAACAAACAAAAAATACAAATGCAAATAATACAAATTAGCATGCATCATAATTCAAAGTGAGATTGCAAAGAATATAAACTATCTATGAATACACAATGTGTCCCTAAATTCGTTAGACATTAGCGAAGGTGGAATAATATGCACGCTTGACAATGATAGCAACATATTTACCACAATTTGGTTTCTGGCATCCATCACAGCTGGCAGAAATGTTATTTTGACCCTTGCAAAGTTGAAAAACATATTTTTTCGTTTCGGGGTATGTACTCGAACAATTGGGGGGCCATCTGTTGTACAAACCACCAATTTGTAGTTCTGACATAAGCGGAAGGATAAATTCTCGACGTGAAATTTGGAGCTCGAGGATTCCTTTAAAATTATCTAAGCATTGAGTACAGCCATGTCAAGGACTTGTAAAAACATGAACGGGCCACCTGCGAGTTCCGTATCTCGTAGTATATTTTCTTAGCATCTGATATGCTACATCTATGCAACACATTTAGTATGATTGTAGTGAGTGACAGTGTTCCGCTTCTTCTTTGCTCTGTCGTCTGCAAACACATTTGTCTGCATGGTGCTAAGAATCACGATATCCTCTTCGCACTTGGACCTATATATCATGAGTGTTTTGTGTCCATTTTTCAGTGCAAAAGATAAATATCGTGGCAAAGAAATGTCACGTAAAATAAGAAATAATTCTCTCTTATTCAGGCGCACCGTCCCAACAATTGTGGTTTTCTTTGCAGAAAGTTCATTTGCAAGTTTCACAGAAGTAAAAAAAATTGTCAGTAGTGACATTGAGTCCGGAATTCAAATATGGTTGCAATAATTTGAGCACCACACTCTCCTCAAGTTGTAAATCAGTTGGTCACTCCTTATCCTTGCCCAAAGCATACCAATAGCCATTTGAAACGTATTTGGATTTTACATCAGTTGCTAACCAGAACTTGATGCCAAACTTGTCCGGCTAGTTTGCTATGTATTGGATAAATCTGCATCTTTATTTACATTGCAACAACTGTTCATCAACAGTTATTTCTTGTTCAAGATTATAGCATAAATAACAGTTTTCTATCAGCTTGTACCAGATTATCCAGATATCATACCAGATATAACAGAATAATACCAGATGTCAGAAGCGAGAGCAAATTTGTTAGTGATCCGGAGCTTAGCTCTGCTACTTCGGACATCGAATCTGAGATACAGCATGATTTCACGGAACCGCTTGCGTGACATTGTGTCTTTGAACATAGATGATCCTCAATTCTTGTTCCACTAATCATCTGCACAAAGTTTTCAATGACTTAGTGTACCATGGGCATACAGGGGGGCGGAAAAGGCATAGAGTTCCTCCAAAGTAACATTCCAGTTGCTGTCACCTCCACCGTCGTGCTTCAGCAACTGCACATGTTTGAATGTATTTCATCATCGATTCATCCACCATCAAACATCAGGCTGAAGCAGGATTTGTCCCAATATTTTGGTGAGGAAAAGGCATTGGTCCACTTGCAATTGTTATAATATTGTGAGCTTGCGTGTAACCTGTTGGGGAAGCAATGTTGCTAAGGTTCATCGGGGTCCAAAGAATACCACTGGATGACGAGTACTTATTGTCACTACCACCAGCAGAATTAGTAGGCGTGTTGTTGCCTTGTCCTTGCCCATATGGACGTCCTGGTTCATGCATAACAATGGATATCACATTACCAGAATTTCCCATGGCATCACTGCCACTGCTTTCAGAGGGCGATGCATTTTGTAAATTCACATTAGCAACAAAATCTTCATGGTTGCTGTCGTCAACACTGATATTTAACTGCTCCAGGAGGTCAAGGGCCTCCTTTGTACTCAATCGTCTCGGCATTGTTTATACAGAAAAATGCTGACACACTGAGCAAAATCGAAAGCTCCGAGAACACTGCTGTGGAAAATGGTGTCGACTTCCATTCGCGATCGTAGCTGTATCAGGACTAGTTTTCCTTCAAAAATTCTTTTCGGACATCGAGCATTTAAAAACAGACATTTAATTGAAAATTAGTCATTTTTTATAAGGGTCAAAATGACCCCTGTTGGATGTTCCAGGTATTTCTATCATTATTTATTTTAATAATTAACATACAAATATGAAAAATTGTCTCAGTACACCTGGAAGGAATTTAGGAAAAAAATATGAGCTTCGACGCTCAAATGTATGTTCAAAAAAGTCATGGGAAATTGGAAAAAATGGACAAAATGACCCCAATGGCAGTTCTAGTGTTAAGCATTTTATTAAGCATTGAGGCGCTGCAACTCACACATAAGGGTTTTAATTTTTTTTTCTCTGAATATTAACGTTTTGTCAGAACTTTAAACGATGCGAATAAGTTTCAGTTTCCTGATGCAAGCAATTAATGCATTCTGACATTGTGAGACCGTTTATATTATATTTTGGTAATGTATAGACATTTATGTATTAACGTACAAAATAACATAATAACAAAATAACATAATAAACATAATAACAAAACATAAACAAAAATGAATCGATTCACAAAATTTTGATTTAAATTTCGTATATAAATATGCTTACACGCGTAATGCTATATTAAAATCATTTTTATAGTATGCTAAAACCTTTCAACAACGATATCCGATATATCTATAAATCCCTCCAAAACAATAATTTTTCTCGGTCTGTATAATAGCGTCGTAGAGAGGTTTTACTGTATAATGAACCCTCCCAATAACAATAACTCTCTCTACAACGATAATTTTTCTTTGTCTGTATAATATTGTTGAGAGATTTTACTCTACTACAATATATTCTTGGTTTCATGAACTCGAACTGACGCAAAAAAGTTTTCAAAATTGAGAGTTCGTAGATGGAAATCACATTAGTCCTATGTTCATTACGGTACTAGTGCAATAGCTCTTAAAAATGCGTGGTTCGTAATTTGAGGTTCGAAAATATGCGAATCCACTGTAGCATAATTTTATGCAATTTCTATATTATAGTTTTTTGTAGTACATAAAATTGTTGAAATGCTATTTTCTCCAATTAACTTACGGGTGAAGTGTTTGTTTTTCGGTGGCAAACTACTTGAATGTGAAAAAAAAGTGCTACTGAAAAGGCAGAAAAAACCCTCTTCATTTGTAAATTATTAGCGAATAATTTCACTTCTTAAAATTTTATCTAAAATGTAATTGCGAACCAGAATTTAATTATCGATGATATCTAATTTAATAATTT
>QLNU02004530.1:0-19143 GCA_006491805.2 Dysdera silvatica | reverse complement strand
AAATAGTCGAAGGAACAGCTCCTAAAATCTTAAAAGAAGAAGTTTCATTTGCAATAAAAAATATGAAGAAAGGAAGAGCCCCTGGTGATGATGGTATTACATTAGATATCCTAAAAGAAGCTGGAGAATATGTAGAAGACATACTTGCAAAATTCTTTACCAAATGTCTTAACAGCGGTAACATACCAAACCAATGGGATTCTGCAACAGTAATTCTTTTGCATAAAAAAGGTGATAAAGAGGATTTGAAAAATTACCGACCAATTAGCTTGTTACCTGCTATTTATAAAATCTTCACAAAAGTGCTAACACATCGCCTGCAGAAAAAATTAGATGCAGCTCAACCAAGAGAACAAGCTGGATTTCGAAGTGGATTCAGTACAGTGGACCATATTCAAGTATTAAGAGAATTAATTGAAAGAACACATGAATATGAACTTCCATTGTGTGTTGCATTTATTGACTATGAGAAGGCCTTTGACTCTATTAAAACATCAGCAGTCATCAACTCTTTAAGATCAACAGACATCGAGGATGTGTACATTGACATGGTGAAACGTGTGTATAAAAATGCAAGTGCAAAATTTCGGTTACATAAAGATACCAAAACTATCAAACTTGGCAAAGGGGTGAGGCAGGGAGATACCATTTCTCCAAAACTTTTTACTTCAGCTTTACAGATGATTTTTCAGCTGATAAATTGGAATAACAAGGGAATAAAAATAAATGGTGAATATTTAAATCATCTGCGGTTTGCTGATGACATTGTTATTTTTTCAACGAACCCATCAGAACTCCAAGACATGGTACAGGAGCTCTCAACTAGAAGTAAAGAAGTTGGACTCAAGATGAACCTACAAAAAACTAAGATCATGTTCAATAATTTTGTAGAGGAAACAAAAATACAAGTTGACAACATTGAGCTAGAAATTGCTGATTCATATATTTACCTTGGCCAGCTGATTTCAATGGATGGCAACATTATGAAAGAACTCAACAGACGTATTAAACTTGGCTGGAGTGCATTTGGAAGAAACAGTTTTATCCTGAAGGGGAAATTGCCTTTGTGTCTAAAAAGAAAGGTCTTCAACCAGTGTGTATTGCCAGTCCTCTCTTATGGATCAGAGACATGGAGTCTAACAGTTGGAGCAATACGAAAGTTACAGACAACGCAAAGGAGCATGGAGAGGTGCATGCTTGGAATAACTAGGAGAGATCGAAAAAGAAACACTTGGGTGAGAGAGCAAACTAGAGTAGAGGACATCATTGTTAAAGTAAAAGGACTGAAATGGCGATGGGCTGGGCATATTGCAAGAAGAACTGATCAACGATGGACAACAGAAATTCTGAACTGGATTCCAAGAGACCACCGAAGACCTAGAAAACGTCCTCAAACTAGATGGGTGGATGAAATAAGAAAACAGGTTGGGGTGACGTGGAAACGAATGGCCCAGGATAGACTTGTGTGGAAAGCATTTGGAGAGACCTTCATCCAGCAGTGGATAGATAATGGTTGAATATGATGATGATATATATACTTGTCATTAAGTGAACATATAAAAATAACAAATGGAAAAAAAACGAAATTTTTGAAAATTGGTATAATCTTTATAAGGAAATATTTAAGTACAGGGTGGTTATAAAATAACTGACTCAATTCAGAGCCGTCTGGAGGCTGTTCTAAACAACAAATTTCGATAAAACTTTATATATATATATCCTATTAAAATCACGGGAAAGAGATTTTTGGAGGAAAAAATAAATGTTTAAATTTTGGCCACTGGATGGCTCTTTTAAGCAGAAATTTTATGCAAAATGGGAAACAGCGTAGTTTTGCTATAAAAAGTGAAGATTTAGTTTTACAAAACGATTCTGTCTTGATTGCCATGCCTTTAGACAAAGAAAGATGTGTGTGTTTTGGTAAAGTTTTTTTTAAATATGGCAGCAATACCCCTGTTGCACTCCGCAAATATCGTCAAGTGAAAGGTTTAAGGAAATGCCCATGTCTAGACACAGATTGAAAAACATAATTAAAAAAGTCACTGGAGTTGTGAGCTTATCACCAACAGGGGAAGGTGTCAGTTTACGCCAGAAGTGATTGAAGAGGTGGCTGTTGCTGTAGCAGACAGAGTTGCACGCGGCCCAAATTCTTTACCAGGTGCTCAAGCAGTATCACGGGAATTATCCGTTTCTTGGTCCATAGATCAGAAGACTTCGAGGACCATTTTAAAGTGGTATCAGTATTATTATTCTAATTGGGTAAACAGTTAAAATCGCAAGATCCACTTCAGCGTCTTGATTGCACTCTCTGATTTTTAGTGAGAATGGAAATGGCCTTGGAATATCCTTGGACAGACGAGGTGCACTTTCATTTTTATGGGCGATCAACACTCAGCACATAGAGTTCCTTGCATCTCCATGAGTTCCAAGAACAACTTTTACATTCTGATTATGCGACTATATGGTGTGGAATGACTGCCAGTTTTATTCTATGCCCCTTTTTTTTGATGAGCTGACATCTCTAGGTTTTGTGAGGGGTATAGCGAACGGTACAATATGCTTCTTTTACAGTACATGGTTCCTGCATTAATAGAAAGAGGATATTTGGACACTACTGTCATAATGCAAGATGGAGCCACCCCTCATACTGGTTAAATGGCAAATAGTTATTCGTGCCAACTGTAGTGACTATCATGTAATCTCCAGATGTTTGAGCATCCTATTCTCCAGATTTAAATCCCTAAGGTTTCTGGCTCTGGAGGTTCTTGAAAGATTGTATATATGAGAAAAGTCTACATTCTTTGTTTGAACTGAAGGCCAGCATATTGCGGCATTTCTTCCTTATTCCTTCTGAAATGCTTCTTGTGACTGTTGATAACGCCATAATATGGTTTCAGCATACATTGACCACATAACTTTGCAAATTTTCAGTTCATTTGCTCTAATAAAATTTTGATCATCTGTTCGTTAATTGTAGTCTTCGTAGCACTACATTTTTATTTGGTGGCGAAAATTTAAACTATTATTTTTTCTTTCAGAAATCCCTTCCCCGAGATGAATCTCATTAGCCTACATACCAAATTTCATCGAGATCTGTTGTTTAGAACAGTCTCCGGAGAGCTCTGAATAGGGTCAATTATTTTATAACCACCCTGTATATATATATATAAAATATTCCCAACTCCTTGATTCAAAAATTCCTTTCAAAATTATAAACTAGGAAAGGAAGAAATACTAAATTATATGTACAGTAGCGCTCATAAGAATTCTGACAAAGAGTTTTTGTTCAATTATTTTATTTCTTCTATGTTTCATTCTATCTGAATACAAAATACCTTAATAGTGAAATAATATATATTTAAAAATGTATAAAAAAGCATTTATTTCAAAGTTTGTAATAATAGAAATTATACTTGATCTTAATCTCTTGGGTCATAAGTATTTTGACAAATGTTATTTTTATAGCTCAGTCTTGTTTTGACTGATAACTTAAAAGCAAAAAACACTTCAGTGTTTAATATTTGTTTGGATAGCCACTGGAAGCAATAACAGTCGTTCATCTTTTTGGCGTTGTGTCGATTAAATGTACAATTTGCTCTTGAGGAATATTTTTCCACTCACGGCACGTTTCATCGAAAAAAGTGTCCTTATTTGCGTAGTTTTGGCGTCTGACACGTTTGTCCAGTTCCGCCCACATGTGCTCGATTGAGTTTAAGTATGGGCTTTTGACTAGGCCAATCAGACGCTTATACTTTCTTATGCTTCAAAAAACTTTTGACATGTTGAGATGTGTGTTTTGGGTCATCCTCATGTTGTAAAATCCAAAATTTCCTCTTGGTATAGATATGATTTTTAAGTATATCACAATATTTGAAGCGATCCATATTTCCATTAACACTAACTATACTCCTGTTCAACTTAACCTGACAGTGGAGGGGAGGCTAGAGCTGACCGCATTGCAACAAAGAAACCCTGTTTTTCAAGTATTCATGCGCGCTTTCTCGTTTTCCCCCCTTAGTCTTTGACCAATAACCAGATTTGGTAATTTCTCGCCGTTTTTTAGGCCTTTTTTTTGTAGATAATTCTCACAAGTAAACTTTTCCAAAGGTTTAGGTTGGTTTCAACTAAAAATTGGAACATTATTCATATTTTTTTTGTATTAAATTCAAAAATTTAAAAAGCATAATAGCGGATTTTTTTTTAAACATGGATTTTGGGAGAAGTGGGTGGTGCCTTCCATAGATAAATTTAAACCGGAGGAGAGGCCGTCATTAAAATATGAGAATTGACGATGGGAGTAGTCTTCTGGTCTTCTGCAAAATACCGCAACTGGAGGGGGTCATTAAAAGCAGACAATTGTGGATGGGGGGGGATAAAAATATGTAAAATTTTGCGGACGTAATGTATGGACGAACCCTAAGTGGAAGTTGTCTCTCCCTCTATAAGCTACGCCATAGAAAACGGCCCTAGGCATGCGTTGTGTATGTGGAGTAATAATGTTTATTGTTATTAATGCTATTTTTATTTTATGGCCCTGAAAAGGGCCTTTTTGTATTTTTGTAATCAAAATTATTCTCTCTCGCTAAGGTTATCGTCTGAATAATCTGAAATGTCGGAGCCGCCAATTGCAAAAATTACAGGTTCGACAATATTTTCCGTAAGGGCATCCAATTCCCACATTTGAGTTTTAGTTTTCATTACGTGATCGATGCAATTCCTCCAAGCATGTGTGACTCTATCGATGCCTTCGAGTGTCAGTTTCGAAACTTGATTCTTTTTAAACGTTTGGTTTTGACCAGCAACGTAGCCCTTCACTTGACTACAAACCAATTCAATAGGATTAAGCTTACAGTGATAGGGGAGTATGCGGAGGACAGTGTGCCCACTTTCAGCAGCTATTTTGTCAATACGATAACTTGCGTAATTTTTACGGACGTCGTTTACTAAATGCAAAAGTTCGGCCTTCAACATATCGCAACTCCATGGAATGTTTTTGGTTGTCTTGAATATCGACTTTCCGTGTAGATGTCGATGGAATAGTTGCAACCAATACGCTATGATATGAGGCGTTATAGAGTACAATGACGCTATCCGGTTTAATGTTGGCAAGAAGCTCTTCCTCAACCAATCCTCATAATACTATCCATTCATCTCACCATGGTAATCGCCGTTTTTCTTGCAAGCTAAAAAAATATCACAAGCACCATCTATAAAACCTTCCTCGTTTCCAGCATGAACCAAGATATTTCTGAACCCCTTTCCGGATGGAGCTTTTAACCCCGTGAGAGGCCGCCCAAAAACGCCTGTTTCGCCGACCTGACAGTGGAATCGACCAGTACTTTCGTTTTGGTATGTCCTAAATTTACCCAAGTTTCATCAGTCGACCTTCAGAACGAAACCGTTTGATGTCTCGCAAATAGCGATGACGCCAACACTGAATGGCATCGCGTTCTATCAGCGCAGACTCCCGTTTTCGTTTAGTGAAACTGAAACCCAACTCTATCAGTAGACGTCTTGTTATACTAATACTGACGTTTGGCAAGTCCTCATCTTCATGAATTGCAGCCATAACTTTTAGGATTGTAGGAATTTCATTCCTGAAAAAGAAAGCGTGAATTTTTCTCCGCATTGCCGATAATGTAAATTCATCGTAAAATTTCATCCTGGTATGCATTGCTACTTTTAGTGGGCGTTTTTTCCACGGAGTTGAAAACTTTCCTTTATCTTTTAATTCAGCTTTCATTCTGCGTATGCTGAAAGAAGAAATACCAGTTAAGCTGGAAACAATCGCTATGACATCATTATCAGTTTTTTTGGGGGATAATCTTCACGTATTTTGCAAAAAACATTCATGACAATAACCTTAGCGGAACTTCTAAGTGGTTTTTCAGCCTTATGCAGTTGGAATGTAAAAGAATCATTATTCGATATAGGAGCTGTAGCCATTATAACGTGTATGCGAAAATGCGAAGTCCGAAAGAAAGAACAGAGAATGAATAGTCTTCCCGTTCAGGGGTGGGGGGAAGGGTTGCTGCAATTTTCACTTGTTCCAAATTGCGCCAAAGTATGCTTTCACTCTATTGGATATCAAAGAGATGACGTAATAAACACATTTTCCCCTAAATAAAGACGAAATGTGATATTATTGGGTACACATTATATATAAAATTCTAGATTAATTATATAAACATGCTCTTTGGATTTGACGATGAATTCAACAGAAAAATGCAGTACTTAACTGACGGACTATTTTGTAAGGGCAGAAGGTTACAAGGCATAGCCTTCCCTCCACTGTCAGGTTAAGTTGAACAGGAGTACAGAGGTCCTACCCTATATCGAGAGAAACAACCCCATACCATAACCTTCCTCCACCATGCTTTTTGGTTGGAACTTGATATTTGATAGCGTTCCTTTTGTTTGGATGGCGCCGAGCATACTGAATTCCATCAAATGAGAAAAGATTAAACTTGATTTCATCACTCCAGAGGACAGACGACCAGTTCTTAGTAGTCCAGTTTCGATATTTTTGGGCAAAGCTAAGTCGAGCCTTTCTATTCCTTTCAGATATATCAGAGGCTTCTTACTTGGCCAGCAGCCATTTAATTTTGCTTTCTTTAGACGTCTTTTTATAGTGAAAACGTGCACTTTTACTTTATAATTTTCCTGTAAATCATCTTTTATGTTTACAGCAGTTAGATGGGGATTAGCTGATTTTCTTCTGAGCATTTTATCGGTTCTGCTGGACGTTTTTGGTAGCCGTCCGGACGTAGGATTATTGGATGCAGTTCTCCTGTTATTAAAAACTTTATTCCACACACTTACAATTTGTCTGGATAGATTAAAATCGTGAGCTACACTTGCCTGATAGCAAACTTCTCTTAAAGCTGCAATTACAGATTTTTTTAAGTCTTTACAGTATTCCTTTCCTTTTGGCAGGCCGTCACAATCAAAAATGACTAACAAAAGGCTGTTTGCAAAATATAACACAGGATTTAATTAAGTATATCTACAAAAACAAATTACTAATTAGCATGTCAAAATACTTTTGAAAATCCAATTTTCTTAGTTGAACTGAAAGAAAAGGCAATTACTTATGCAGCGCTAGTTCGTTGTTATTGTAAAATGTGCAACTCTGCAGTGAATCACGAGATATCACTATGCAAGTGAATGCTTTAATATAGGTAGCGCTAATAAGCAAAAACTGTTTGTCAAAATACTTATGAGCGCTACTGTATTTTCCAAAATTTGCTCTCTAATGCCTTCATTAAGCTTATAAATATGTATTAAAAACTAAATCTAAAAATCAGTATTAAAATTTATTAGATATTGTTACTTCAAAACCTTAATAGCTGGAAATAAAATTTAGATGAATTGTTAAAAAGAAAATTTAATACACATTATTTATACAAGAAACTCTAAGAAATTGACATCATAATATCAAGTTTTGCAAATAATTGTTACTTTGCAGTAAACTAAGTTGCACGGTAAAAAAAATGCTAGCCATCCTGCCTTTATTTTTGTTTTATTCCTATGCCCACTATTGGCCTCTTTTACTATATTGGTGTCTGGAAGTATTTTCTGCCAGCTAAATGTGTTATGTTGTCAGTCATTTCTTCACAGAGGCACCATACAGGGGATTTATATCACCAAAAAATACACATACATACAACCAATCTTATTTGGGAGTTTCAGCCCAAACTCAGCCAGCCAGAAGCTGGTGATTATATCCACTGGAGTCTTCATTCTGAATTTGCTAATTCGTCATTGCTTGAAGAATATTCCACATGTGCACTGTGATCTTCATTAAATAGAATTAAATTTTAGCGAATAATAACTAATTGTAAGATATTATTACCTTTCACAGGAATAACACAACTGCCAAATAATGGTCAAAACACAAAGCCAATGGGGAGAGTTTTTGTGAGTTTTCGTGGGGAAATACTTAACAATTTTTGACACGCATGTATAAGCTCAAACTAGAGCTTTTTTATTCGGGAGAAAAAGAGACGCCGCACAGTGGGACCATTGCAACGAAAACTCGGAAAAAATTAATAACTTTTGAAAGCCTCAATATAGTTGAACAAAATTAACTTTATTCGACATCAAGTCAAGCGTACTTGATTTTGCGATATAAAAATTATGAGCGTCCTTAAAAACTGGGCGCTGGCTCTGGGGCCCTTGACAATTTTCAATTAGAATATATGTCATATTTGATATCATTTTAAAGAGTTTTTTTTTTCTGAAAACAATGATATCACAAATTTGAAAATAACCCGTTTCAAACGAAAGTTACGAGCGATCAAATTATTGAACTTTCACAGGGGCCATTGCACCGAAAAGTTGAAAAAAATGAATAACTTTTGAACGTCTCAATATATTTGAAGAAAACCAACTTTATTCGTTATCAAGTCAAGTGCACTTGATTTTGCGATATGAAAATTATGAGCGCCCTTAAAAACTGGGCACTAGCACCAGGGTGCTTGACAATTTTCAATTAAAATGTATATTATGTTTGATATCATTTTAAAGAGTTTTTTCCGAAAATAATGATGTCACAGTTTTAAAAATAATCCGATTCTAACGAAAGTTACGAGCGATCAAATTATTGAACCTTTGGTTCTTGGCGAAATTTTGTCAGAACTGGATAACTTGTTTTATAACCAATTTGTATAATCTTTTCTTCACAAAATCGCTTGCATATGGTCTAGCTAAGCTACTTGCCAAATTTGGAGACATTTGCGTTCTTAGATCAAGCTACAGGTTGACTCTAAATAGAAAGATTTAACCTGTTCGCTCCTGGCTTCTGGAAAGTGGAATGACCCTCACGTCCTGGCAGATTTTACTCGCTAAGCCTAACTTAAAAATAAAATACTTCTTATATGTCGATCGGGTTCTAATTTTGACAGCGAAACTATAACCGCCTTATAATACTACGATTCAAATTTCATGATATTTGGTTAAATTAGAGCAACAGTTTTTCGCGTTTTACATTTATCGTTAGAAAACGTCCATATTACTTGACCGAACAACCCTTTCCTGGGCTGTGTATCTACGCTTAAAGACATAGTCCACGTTCGAGCAAAGGCTTATTTTTGTGTTTAGGGGCCTGTGGTTTTTCTAACTCCAGGGAAGAAAACAACCTGTCTAGAAGGGAATGAACAAGGTTAATGCCTCTCCCCAAAGTGTGTTGTACAATGAGCTTCTATTTACGAATTCTAGTAATATAATGGTTCTAACAGAAAAAGTTCGTATAGGAATTTGAGGATAGTCCGAGCATAATCTGAAATAATTGAAATGGTATTGGTAGGCACAAACTAAACTTCGAGCAGTCATTATCGATTGTAATTGATTGCAGTTTCGCGTAAATATAGATGTAAAGCACGGTAGAGTTTTCAAAATTATTGGCGGCGGGGTGAGGGGAGCATGCGCATATTTTAAATTTTATACATTACAATATATGTACAATTGCAATGTATTATAAATTATGTGAGGTGGGGTCGTGCCCCCCATATAACTCTACACCTATGCAAATGTATAATCGTAATTTTAAACTCGTATGATGTAATATAATCGTAGTTTCGTGTTTAAATTTGTGTGCCATGGGATTATAGCGAGTGTTGCTTTTATATGTGTAACAGTAAAGGGAAAATTTTTTCAAGATAACGTTTCATTGTGTATTGTAGAGGCTACATACACACTTGTTTATAACTGCTGCAAATAATATAATTATTATTAATAATATAGTAACCTAAAATTGACTATAATCGTGTAAACATAACCTAAATTTTGATATTTATCTTCTTGTAATATCACCTTGGAAGATCGTAATTACATAAATTGGTTGTAATCGTTCCAAGTCTAGACAGGTAAATCCAAAGTATGAAATAGACAATGTATTTGAAATCTAGGGTCGTATTTAGTGTACGAGGCGCCCTGGGCACAACGACTTTTGGCGTCCCCTCCATTGCCGTTACTAGGGGCTAACACCCTAGAAAATTTCTTCTAAACATTGAGGTATACAGTTTAGCCCCTCCTAGACTTCGAAGCTAGTTACGCCCATACCACCCCCATCCTCCTGCTATACTTGCAGAAATAAATAAAACTCTGTCCTTCCGCCCCCTCAAATTCGACGAAAAATCGCAGACGATAGGGAAGGAGCGACATTTATGGTTAGCCTACCTTATATGCATTATTATAAGATATAATAACGATATTTTTATAAATAAATTTAGTTTTTTGACAACGATTTTTTTTTGGGGGGGGGGGATATTGGTGGCGGGGGCAAGGGCGGATGCGGAAAAAATTCAAGGAGGGCGCAAAGCTTGAAAATTTCACTTGTAAGTTTAGTTTTATTTTTTACTTGAAAATAATCATTTTTAATGAAAATATATTATTCTCGGGAGTGGGGGCACGCTCCTTGCCCGGATCCGGCCTTGGGGGGGGCAGAGGTTTCACACAATTTTTCAGAATTTCAGATTTAGAAAAAAAGAATGAAGGGCGCCTTTTCCTTGGGGTGAGCTGATCGACAGATTTCTACGGTAAATAATTTGCAATTAAAAAAAAAATCCGCAGCCTCTTACGCCCTGGGCAAGTGCCCAGTTTATATAACCCCAATTATATTAGCAAGAAGCTCGCATGAATTATAATTTTTTATATTGGTTTTTGATAGTCTTATACCTCGGATATCTGAGACGGGACTGCTGTCTTTACGCGAACTTTGAAGCTGTATCGTCATGAACTATACTAATAATGTAACTTCGCGTGTGAAATTCTTTGAAACATGGCTCGAAACGAAGTTCTACATTGCATATTTCACACATAAAATATGATTGCTTAGGTTTCGGTTCTCTGATTGTGGTATGTTAACAGACTTGGATTTTAACATTATTTGTACAGAAGGTTTTCGTTATAAAATATTTGTTCGTTAGTTTGAAAGTATTATTCATGGCGTCATTCATCTAGCGTATTAACATATCCCAATATTTCTGCTTCATCTAAACGTCTTTTCTTTTTCCTGCCATAATTTGCACTCGTGTTTCGCGTTAATAATTCAATACTATATCGATATGGATAGGAATTAATTATATTTCAAATCCAAGTGCCCAAGGTAAGAGGGGGAGAGCAAAAAAAAAACAAAAAACATTCCTTATCTATAAAAATTTCTTTCTTTCAATGCGGTTCCAACGAATCTAAAGAAGTTCAATTGCGAACAAAGCTTTCAGAAGGAAACTTGTAAACTGTTCAAAAATGGAATAATTTAGAAATATTTTTTAGAAGTAATTTTTGTTTATACAAAGAATCAATGATTTTTCGATAACAATAACCCGCCACCCTTTACTACACGGGGGAGGAAGGGGGAGTTACTGTAGTTCCTAGCTCTATTCATACCACCATGATAACGCCATATTCACCATAGACCTCCTACTGGGCTAATCCAGCCCCACCTTCATATAACGAAGACTCGCCACAGAATCATGACGTCACCCTACGCAGGCTGAAATCTCCATGTGAGAGTTTGCAAACCACACCTAACAGTAAAGTTTAGGTGATAAAAAAATTAAAACCTCGATAATTTAATTTTCTAATTTGTTTTCTTATACATTAGGATTTTCTTAAATTCTAATTTGAATTTTTTAACCCATTTTCTTTCATTGGATTTTTTTATAACAATTAAAATTAGAATTTTTGAATAGTGTAATTCAATTATTTGAGTATTTTAATTGGTTTTCTTACATTGCCCCTCCTCCCACCTTACCGAACGTAAATCACGCGTATATTGGTTTAAAACGTTAAATCAAATGAAGAAATACAAAGTAACGTTGAATGACGACTTAACGTGAACGTGCATATTTGAATGCCGTGTTGATCGACCAATCCTTTCCCCAGCCGCCTCGGCGAGCTGGTTGCGCTATTCAAGCATCTGTCTGGGATCACAGCGCCGCCACCTTCGGCAGCCCACCATTCCCGCCACCCCTGCAAAATACACTCCACACTCAATGCAAAGTAACGTTTTGCTGTTGTAGTTAAGCATAAAATGAAATAATTGAATGTAAGATGTATTATTACCCTTCACAGGGATAACACAATTGCCAAATATGGTCAACACAGAAAAGCCTCCGGGGCGAGATTTTTGTGAGTTTTCGTGGGGGAATTTATTATACAATAATTTTTGCCACCCACGTATTAATTACAGCTCAAACTAGAGCTTATGTAATTTTGGAGAAAAAGAGGAGCCGTCCTCATCTTGGATTCGAACCAGGGTCCCCGCGTTGAGCCACTACCCTCGGGAAATAAAGCCGTCTGGCTAGTTTATCACGTGACCAACAGTAGGCTCTCGTCTGCGAAATGTATTCATTAGATTGCTTTTCTTACGGACTTTTTTCTTGTTGAATTACAGTTTTCAATGGATCCATTCCACATTTGGCAAATATAATAGTGTTGAGCTTTAAAATTTGCATGCTAAAGTTAATTACGACAGTATCGAAAGTTATTTTTTTAAATATTTTTCTATATTAGATATAACAGAAAGTATACAAAACGGTCAATGCGCTCAATTTTTTAGTTTAGAGTTGGAAAGATGACTAAGAAAAAACCCTTATTGGATTTAAACCATTTTCTTTTAATTTGTTTGCAATTTAACGTAATTTTGAACGTGAGTGTATAAAAGTAAGAGAATACTCGATGTTATTTCAATGAGAAAGGTACATATTTTGCTCTTCACTTGTCAATGGTCTTCACTTATAAAAAATCTTTTTGCAGAAAATTCATGAGCAGTAAACACTCAACAGAATCATAACAAACCACATCTTCCAAGACATGTTATGGAAAATCCGCGATCAAAATTGACACAAAAATGAAAATTCTTAGAAAACGTTTTGAATAACAAATTTACCCACATAAACATCAATAATCGTTCTTTAATAATTCTCCATATTTATATAAGCAAATTTGTTATTTAAATCAGTCATAATAATTACAATATCAATACAAGTATATGCGTGATCGTTAAAAAAATTCAGCATTTTTAATTTAATTTACATTTTAATTGCTTTTCCTTTACTGTAAATACTTTTGGTAGCTAAAATTCTTCCCTTAATGACATTACTAATGGTCTTCAAGATTGACGCACCATAAGTAAAATAAAATTATGGATATTTTAATTTAAATATTCAGTGCTTTCACTTAATTAGCAAAAAACATTAAAAATCTTCTCAAAATTAAATATCCATTTGCAAAATGGGGGAAAAACTAATGCCCCTTAAACTTAGATTTAAAATGTGTTTTAAATATGAAATTGATGAAAAAGATTTTACTTACTACTTAGATACTTTAAATTTAAATGTGAACATTAAAGAAATAAGTAATAATAAAAACTTATACTAGAAAATAAGAAGCCATTCAAATGATTTAAATCAAGTTAAATAAGATTTATTGAATACATTAATGAAACACTTTACATACACGTTTTCTCTGTTCTTTTTATTTACAAATTTCATTGAAGCAATGAACATTTAGCTTTTAAAAATAATGATGCATACATAACATTTTCTGTTACAGGCATAACATCTTAATTATTGTTATATCTACAACAAATATAGAACTCAACTTCCGCAAAACCAACAAAACCAAAAACCGACATAACCACAACTACTGAACATACAACCCAAATCCAAAAATTGAAGATGTTCAAACCCAAAAACGTTTTCTATTAAAAATAAGTAACACAATAATTTTTAAATAATGTCATAACGTTACTTACGTTTTATGTTACCAATAACATTTTATATATTATTAATTCAGATAAAACATAAACAATTAAGAGTAAATGTCCATCACTGATTTTCATATTGGTACAAAAAAATAGAATATTATATTAGAAACAGTGGTAATCAATGGACAAAATTAAAATTTAAAATAACTAATATTTTGTTCCATCACCCTTTGTTTGAATCACAGATCAGATCCTTTGTGCCATCGAGTTACATCCTTCAACTGTTACATCCATAACTATTAAATGACCCACAAGCCAATTACTTGTCCGTTAATGTGTTTAGTTTTCTTTTTTTTTTTTCATTAAATTATAATTTTTTGATTTGCAATAAATTTTAAGTAAAGTATTGGTTAATGATCTTATTAACCACCTCATAATTTGCTCTGATGTATCATTCTCACATGCAGTGATGCTCATTTCTTTCAGCAAAAGTATGTTTGTAGTGAGGTTGGATATAACTTGCCTTTGGTTTGGCATGCTTAAGAAATTTTTTTCTAGATTTTCACTTTTGACTAGTTTCTGTATAACAATATAGTTATGTACAATAATATTTACAACATCAATTGTGGGATATTTTAAACCCCCTCTATCAAAATTGTGAATATGCTCAAAATTTGGATCACTAGTTAAAGGCTTATCCATAATTAAGTTATACTTATAATTGTCACATTTTATATTTTTAAATAAAGAATGGACACAATATCGAGCTAAATATGTAAGTAAGGGCATTTGAGTGGTTATTTGATCAATATCAGAATCTGATACAGTCAGTTCAGGAAAAGAACAAACTGAAAATGAATTTGCACTATCATCATCCAAATCTTCATTACTGCAAAAATCATCTACAGTAATAAGTCCTTTTGAATTTGAGTTCAAAGTTAATTAAGGACTGAACAAACACGTATTTTGTTCTCAACTTCATATATTTGCCTAATCGATACATGATAATGAGTACCTGCCATTCTTCGGTATAAGCTAAAGCGATACTCTAATTCATCGGTCTGTACTTTTCCTGGTAAAATGTATGACATATTAAGCTTCGTTATGCAATATTTTGTTAACTCTATAAAGGTTTTAGTTGTTGATGTTAGGACAGAGTGTGTTTCTTTTGTTAATTTCCCAGCATTTTTTTCCAGGCGTGGTTATAACAGAGGTATGCTTATTTTCTTTCCAGTTTTTTCAGCAAAATATTCGAATGTGCGCCGAATGTCATTTGGGGCAAAGTAAAGTTCACAAACCTTTGAAATTAAAAGACACATCATTAATACCGCATTTTGGTGTAACTCCAGTTTTGGGTACGTGGCCCTATCATGATTTTCAAAGATAGGTTTTATCAAAAAGATATTTCCCAAAACAAAACATTTGCATGACTCCTTTTGGTTGAAGTCCTAGAAATTAGCTTAATTTTCTTGGGAACAATTAAAGCAGCATAATCTCTTTTTGGATGGTCGCCACATAATCATAATTTCATTAAATTTGGCAACAAGCCTGAAAATTGTCAATCATCAACAATTTTGGTGAAACCACCTTGCATACAAAACTGGAGTAGAACTGAATTTTGTAATAAATTAAAAGAGAAGAAATCAAAATATAACGTAACGAATAGGGAAATGATTTAAATTTTGAACCAATAATAAACCTGATTTAACTCTATAACGCTCACAGCCGCCCGTAACCTCAGACGCTCATACCGGCCCCAACCGTCTCGGTTTGCAGGGGGAGGGAATGTTTCCGAAGAGTTATTGGACCCCCACGTTGTCCTGAGTAGCATGTATTCTTTACACTCAAAGGCATTGATTGAAACTGGTCGCGTTTGTTGCACAAAGGTATTGTTCACGGAATGTTTCAAATTGAGACAATAAAGGTAAAAGGCGCTTTCCAGGAAAAGCGGGTGGATGCAAATCTATGGTGTATTTTACTGTATAATCATAATCGATTACACTCTACTATCCTTATTCATGAGCGATTATTTATGCAGTAAAACTTCAACTAATCAGCATCTCTAAACAATGGTCAGTCACAAATTATAAATATTTACGCCATAAAATAAATGTTGATACCGCAAACCGAACTATGTAAGTTACACAAAAGAAAGCGAAATAAATGTAATTATTATTATTTAGTAATATTCTTATTTTATAAACTTTTATGTTAAAACGATATTTTAAAAACCGTCTTTTACTTCAATGGCTAATTTAAAAACAATATTTATTTGTAGATTCATATTTTAGAACAGGGCCGCATCTACGTTTATTTCCACCCGTGGCACATAACTTGACGCCCCCACTCCGTGACGAAATTCTTAGGTTAATAGCAACGATAATAAATATTAAAATGCATGCATTATAGGTAATTTTGAATTAAAAATATTTAATACAATTATCCAATGTTTATTAAAAGTATTTGCATTTAAAATTGAATCTTTCTAACTTTATATGGCGCCCCCAAAAGTCTGGCGCTCAGGGCACAAGCCTCGGCTGCCCCTCCCTAGACATGGCATTGCTTTAGGATACTTTTCAATACCCATATATCTTTCATTTTATTAATTTTTAAAAGTTATAATTTCATCAAGGGGTATAATTTATCAACTAAGTATAATGCTTTAAAAGATACGTACACAACTATATGGCACATTATACATAATTTCACTTATAATTATTTACAGATAAATATTTACGACATTCTACATATCCCCATATGATAGTTTGTATATTTCGCTTTGGTATGGCCTACATATTTTTTACAAAACATTCTGAACAAAAACACTGCTGGCAAATAGAACATTCCCAAGAACTCTCAATTTCACGTCCCGACACAGTTGTTTTATTCATTTCCCTACAACGCCTGCAATACCTTTTATGGCCCGCAATTTTGCGTTTTTTATGTATATGGTCACCGTCTACAAAATTGCAGGGCCGTTTTCTATTTGAAAAATCATTTGACAAAATAAAATATTTGCTATTTGATGCAGAGGCGTCATTAAGTTGTTACTGGGGGAGCTCAAGCCCTCCCAATATGCTTGATGAAGTCCCCCCTCCCATCCCAATAAAAGCCAGATCAACAATACGAAAGGAGGAGGAGGAGGGAAGGGGATATATTCACAATATATCAGATGGAGCACACTGCACTCAATTAAGTCTGAGGGTTTTATAATTTTGTACATTTACCACCCCCCTCCCCCAAACGTGCATAAATCCAAAATCCCGTATTTTCTTATACTTCCGTACAATTTGGGGCTCATAAAAAGTGGAGTCCTGGGCTCGGGCCCCGTTGATCAATTAGGTTGACCAAAGTAATTTTATCTACGCTTTTCGCTTTGTACGTAAAATTTTGATAAAATTTTATTCCTATATAAGTAAGGTTCATGCAAAAACCTAAATATTAATATTTTCATCAAAATCGAAACATACAGTACATATAATTCGTTGAAAGGTAAACTACCTTTGAAGATGCACATAGCTAGTAACAATAACAAGTCTCCATTAGTGACTGATAAGGCATTTACAACTATCGCGTTCTTATCAGACAATAGGCTGCATTTCTCTTTGTTAGCAAACTGCTCGTAAAGAAGGCCCCCTATGGATAAACTACCCTTTTTCCTTTCAAAGACAAAATGTGCCAAACAAAGACATTATGTCCCTCCCAAACCTGGACTAGTTCATTTTAAACGGAAAAACTCTGGTTTTGAAAGGACGTAAAATTCAAGGTGCTTTGAGGGTAAAAGAGTTAAATGAAATATATAATTGTGACATGTTTTTATAAAGTGTCTAAACTGCCCCACCCCTATTCTTTGTGTTTGTGTGTAGGTTGGGGAGGCGGGGTTGCTTTGCGTTTTCTCATTTATTTCGGTTTCTAAATTTCAATAATTGACAAAATAAATAATGCCATGCTTAGTAAATACATGGTTTTTCAAACAATTAACGTAAATTGGCTCACCTAACTTGGGAAGTAAAACGAACTTTAAGAAATATCATTTCAGTAATAATTATATTTTAGTAGAACGATTTTTTAACATTAAAAAATGACCTGCTATACTTGGTGAGAAGTTGAAATTTGCCGAAAAATATGAACAATATATAACTATGAACAGAACCAAAGTGAAAAATTGGCGAGTTTCAAAATTTCGCGCCAGTGCGTGCTTACTAAGGAAGTAGCCCTAAAGCACTAAAGACACATGAAATACAAACATAAAACACGAAGTAAAACTTACCCAAAAACTCTTTGAGATTATGAAATCCTTTCTGGGAATGATAGATAACCACTTGCTTCTCAGAACAGCATTCAAAGGGCAACATCAATCACAAATAAAGATAAATTCGGAGCAGCATGTATACAGATATTCAGCTATGTAAGATATTATTACCCTTCACAGGGATAACACAATTGCCAAATATGGTCAACACAGAAAAGCCTCCGGGGCGAGATTTTTGTGAGTTTTTCGTGGGGTATTATAGAGATAATTTTGGGAGAAATTGGGTATCTGCTTCACGAGACCCCTTTTTTTCCGCCAACGGTAAAGCTTGGCGAAGCTATGTTCGCCAAAGGGTGGGTTGGTGAGTGAGAAATTGCAACTGTAAAATACTTTTAACCAATAGCGATAGTTAGGTGGAGAAGTGATATAAAGAAGTTAAGAAAGAATGGAAAGAGGCGGAGCTAAAATAAAAAGAGGCAGAGTTAAACCAGAAGGGGGAGAAAACGGGGAGGAGTTATATCTTTGCAAACACACTGGACTTCTGATTCCTTTCGAAAATATAATACTATTTCCAATTCAGTTCTTTTTTCAACATACAGACATGTTCAAAGAACTAATGTATATTCTACAAATCTGAAGTTCTATAAAACTGAACCAATATATTCTACAAATCTAAAGTTCTATAAAACTGAACCAATATATTCTACAAATCTAAAGTTCTATAAAACTGAACCAATATATTCTACAAATCTAAAGTTCTATAAAACTGAATCTATATATTTTATACATCTGTATATTTTATATGCGACATTTATTTAAGACATTAATTGCTTTGAAAATAGTTCGCATTTATCGCCATAATCGATTTATTATTATTATTATTTCTACGCCTTTATTGTAATTTTCTCATGGGGATTACGAACCTCTAAAGGCCCAGAAACTAAACCCCCAGACTACAGTGAGCAGTTGATTTATAAGTTTTCTTTTTTTTTTGTCACTTTTGGCAGTCGAGCTCGTGATAGTGTTACCTGTGCACCACCCCAAGGCAATCTCTGCAAATGCTTCATAGAATTAGACACAATCTTTTTTTTAATACAAACAATAATTTTCTACGTCCCTTGAAGTCGTTATTGAGAGATGATACTGTATATACATAGGCGTAATCTGGCGGTGGCAATGG